>CANUEY010182018.1:0-62692 GCA_948099555.1 Croton setiger
ATTTATTTTTAATTTTGTTAATAATTTTTCAAATTTTAAAAAAAAAAAAAAAAAAAAAAAAAAAAAAAAAATATTATTGGTAACGAATTAAATTATTAAAACAATTACACTACCTACCGAAATTGTCTGTTAATAGAACAAAAAGCTGAAAAAAAATAATTTAATATTTTCTTTTTCAACTTTCAATTATGTTATGATCTACCAACAATAAAAAATATACATATATGAAATGGGTTTAAAGGAAAAAATATACGAATAATGAAACCGAATCAATTTGAATAATTTTTTTAGGAAGCATCTTTTGATTTTTTATTTGGGTAATGAACACAAACAGTTTTGATTTTATTATTTTGAATTTTGGTTTATGATATGAAATAAATTTAAATTTTGGAAACCAAATCAATTTGATCGTATGAAAAAATAAAAAAATACGAGTTTTTTCAATTGAAAACGAATCAATAGCAGACGAAGCGTTATACTTTTTACCTAAATTTTTAGGTCTAAGTCATGATATTATAAATGAAAAAAAATTAAATTAAAGCACTTTACAATTATTTGAATAAATTTAAACTTTATAAATGAAAAAAATTGGACTAAAGCTCTCCACAAGATTTAAATCCAAATTGTCGCAATTGTACCTGCGCGTTTGGAATATAGTAGAATTTAAAAAAAAAAAAAAGAAACTTTATATATAGGCAAGAATGGATTGTTTTAAATGCTAAATTCTTCTTTACCCTTCTGATCTGATGCTCCTTTCCATTTCTAGCCCACTCCCATACTGAAACATCAGATATGGTATATTAGCAACTTGGCCCATCAAGAAATTGAAACAATGGCAGATCAGTTTACTACAACAAGCTCACCTACAACTGAAATTCTTGTTTCCGTAGAGAACCCAAATCCCCGAAACCCATTTCCACTTCTTCTTCGTTGGTTTCAAAGCAATTACACACCTCGTTTTTTCAGGAAGGTGGTTGCTGAAATTATAGCCACATATCTGCTGGTTTTTGTGACATGTGGGACGGCAGCGATAAGTACCAGCGATGAGAAGAGAGTATCAAGGTTAGGAGCTTCTGTAGCGGGAGGACTTATTGTGACGGTAATGATATATGCAGTTGGACATGTCTCCGGTGCTCATATGAATCCTGCTGTCACTACAGCTTTTGCCGCCGTCAGACATTTCCCATGGAAACAGGTTCTTCTTTAATTAATTTTCTCATTATTATTTTTATTTTGTTTATTTAACTTTATTTTAATTTTAATTATAATGTTCTTTGAAATTCAAAAGTCCCAATGAATGGTTTAAAAAAATTAAGCTGGATTTTTTGTATGTGACATTCAGAAAATAAATTTCATGGCTTAAATTTAAGAGCAGACACACATTTGGTGACAGATCATGAGATTTGGACAATAAGATTATTATTATGGGCCAATTCTGGGGCCCCAATATAGCCAATAACTTTATTGGAAAATATTATTAAATAGCAAGGGACGTAATAAATAGCATATTCTTTAATACAATTATCATTATACTGTTTTTAATTTTTATTCAATTTTAATTTTTTTTTAAAAATAAAAAATTGAAAAAAAAATGAAAAATGGGAAAAGTTGAAAACCTTAAAACTTGTTTAATAAATTTTCTTCCGCGGTGTGATCTTCAATCCACCACCGCGATTTTCAATCCACCACCGCTAACAACCTTGTAACCCAACAACCTTGTAACCCGTTAGTGATTCCGACTCTATTAACCAACTATTTTTTTCACCCTCTACATAACTTGATAAATATGACCAAATTTTTCGACAACTCATTTTAACTAAGAGTATTCAAATTTTTATTTGAATTTTTCATCATTTTATGGTGGTCAAATGGCGGTTTTGGAGCTATTTTCGAACTACTTTCATCGAGATTTTAATTTCATATATTTATTTGTTTCATTTTATTGCCGGAACATTATTTTTGAAAAATTACTAAAAAAATCTTTCTACTATGAAATGAACTTTGTGAAGAAAATGAAGGTTTATATAGTGGCCAGTACGTAGAACAATTATTTATGTATAAAATTTTATATTATATTATATTATATATATATATATATTACTTACGTTAATTTATATATTGATCAGTATATATATTATTATTTATGTAATCATTATATAAATATTTATTTTTATATATTAATTGTTTGATTATATAATGATTCATATATTTATTTACATATTAATTTTTTATTTTATTGCTCCCATTAATAATTAAATTTATATAAATAATGAATAATTTAATAAATATTTATATTATGGTGATTTATATTGTGGTTTGTATATAAAATTATTATTTATATAGTTATCAGTATATAAATATCAATATTTATATATTAGTTATTTTGTTTGTATATTTATTTATATAATGGTCCCTATATAAATTTGAAATTTATATAATGGTTAGTATATAAAATTAATATTTATATAGAAATGATAATTTTGTATTAAAAAAAATAAAAATGATAATTTTGCATTAAAAAAAAATACAGATTTTAATTTTTTTAAATAACTCTTATGTCCCTCATGTTATATTTTATTGGTTCAAGTTAATTACTAGCCATCATTTTTTTGTTTATAAGAAAAGAAGAAAGTTGAATATCTATCTTTAACATTACTATTAGTATTTATTTATAAGAAAATAAAGCAATGGTTAGCTGCCAGATCAATGATTATTTTCTTCAAGCTCAAATTAATAATTATATTAGAGGATTCAATTATTAATTGAGTAATCGTCCAAATTTGAATTTTCTTAATCTTCTCAATTATGAAACATATTTTTTTATTAAACATATTTTAATGTTACATTTTTTATTTTTTGTTATAATATTCAATTTGAAATCAATAATCATATATGAGGATCCAATGCATTTATTTAATGATCTTTTTATTAAAAATATGATGGCATTGAATAATTATTGTCAACAAACGATTAGGATTGAATTATATGAGAAAATCATTTATTAGATGTCATACGAAATTACAATTAAAAAAAAAGATTCGTATGAAATTTTATTAATAATATATGACTTTCATGTGGAAAATAATCAATAAAAGCAGATTTAGATTTATTTTTTTAAACCTGAATTTATATTATTTTGAGAATTTAAAAAAAAAAATTACATCCAATTATTTAATTCAAAAGTGAATTCAAAATTTTTAAATAAAATATTTATTTAATCAGATTTGATTTTTATAAAAATGAATTTATACATTCTATACTATAATTCAATTTCAATTAAACCAATTTTTTTTCAAACCAATATTACAATCAAACCAATCAAACATCATCCTAACATAAATAAAGAATTTAAAAATAAATGAAAAGACACAAAGCGATGAATAAATATTTTGAAAATAAATGAAAAGAGACAGGAAGTGTTAGGTTAGGAAGAAAAGCAATAGGCACAACATGTGGAATCTTTAATGACAAAATGTGGAAATACAAGAAAAAAAAAACAAAATTATTGAATTTTAAATTAAAATAAATAAATAAATTCCCATGTGGTCTCTCATAATTAAGACTACCTAATTAAATTTTTTTTTTTTTTTAGGTTTGGGACAGAAAAATTCGAATTGATCTATTACTAAGACAGTAAATGCACTTATAACCAGAGTAGTCAAGTGTTCATGGTTGCATTCATTATGAATTTTTTTTTTTTCTCCACATATGATCAACCATAAATTAGAAGGTAATAAAGTATGAATAGTTGAGAAACATTGGAAAAAAAATATAAGGAAATTGGAAAGAATAAGGTTAATAAGGAAAGAAAAATGGAATGCAGGTGCCATTTTATGCAGCAGGACAAATGACAGGAGCAATAGGAGCATCGTTTACGTTAAAAGTATTACTTGACCCAATACAAAAAGTTGGAACAACTTCACCTTCTGGTTCTGATCTTCAAGCTCTTCTCATGGAGATTGTTGTCACCTTCTCCATGATGTTTGTTACTTCTGCTGTGGCTACTGATACTAAAGCTGTAAAGTTCATACTAATACCTTCTGTTTGTGGGGGGGAGGAGGTTCATATTTCATGCATTTATTTATTTGTTCTTTCTTTTTTTCCTTGCAGATAGGAGAGTTAGCAGGCATAGCAGTTGGTTCTGCAGTATGTATAACATCCATCTTGGCCGGGTAAGATTTAGCTAATAAGTTAAGGGTTTTTAAGTTTGCATAATCAAAACTGAATTTAACCTTAAAAAAGTAAATAAAGTTGAAAATGAAATGAACTAAACCAAACTAGTAAATTAAATTTCCAATTTTGAGGGAAAAAATTCCATGAAAATATGAGGCAAATTCCAACCAAGAAAGGAAAAAACTTACCTGTCTAGTTATCCTCAGTCCCGTATCAGGCGGATCTATGAACCCGGCAAGGACGTTAGGACCTGCAATTGCAAGTGCATATTACAAGGGGATATGGGTGTATATTGTTGGACCAGTAACAGGGACTCTGCTCGGAGCATGGTCATATAATCTGATTCGAGTCACCGACAAACCAGTCCAGGCAATTTCTTCAGCTTCATTTTTATTCAAACTTAGCAGAACCAGAAGCATCGATGACCCTAGGAACGATAAAGACCCTCTCGAAGCTCTGTAAAAAGTACTTCACCCAATGCATTGCATGATCAAAAACCTGCAGCAGCTGAGGGGACAAGCTACATGTAATATATACCAGCAATTTTCCTTTTTTTTTTTCACAGCAAGAATGGCATCCTTGTGCGCCATTGAGTTTGCCTGACCTGTAATGTAATGTATCATATCTTCAATATGAATATGAATAGCATATGGCAACATATCCAAATTGAAACCACAATTGATCCGTCTGCTTTTCCAACAGAACCAATGTTCGGTAAAATTAACTAAATATAATATGAAATATGGAAGGAAATACAACAAATTCATCACTATCAGATCGCTCCAAATGAATATCGAGTTGATATTTCTAAGATAGTTTATATCTGTGTACAAAGATGCCTGTACAATAGAAATGACAATTGTTTTACAATCATACAAGGTTGGAAGAAAATTGCAATGCAGATTAACCGGCATTTTCACACACCACAAAACTACTAGGATTGATTGTAATGCTCTTCGTGCAGTTATCAGTTTTGTAAATCCCGACAAGTCGGTCTGCCAACTCAAACATGTTGTTTCGAAGGCTGCATATGCAGACGGAAAATATCAAATATATAAGAGTGCAGTAACTATTTTAACACTCCATTGACAATTCATTATTAATGTCTAGCCACTGTACCTGATGATAATGAACTGTGCATCCTTTGTCTGGTCCTTCACATAGTGTCCCACAATAGAAACATTCTTGAAATCTGGCAATCCATATGACCATACAAATTAAAGAACAAAAGAGAGTATTAAATAAGGAAGGAAACTGGATCAGGAGAATGAAAGATTACCCAGAGCAGCATCAATTTCATCCATTACATACAGAGGCGTCGGCTTGTAATGATGAAGTGCAAAAACAAGAGCCAGAGAGCTGAGAGTCTGAAACAGTTGGAAAATTCAAAGCTATGATAACCCATTGGCACTGAAAAAACTTCACAACATTCCTAAGCATATGTATAACCAAAAAAAAAAAATGAAGAGTATACAACAATTGGATGTGACCTTTTCACCGCCTGATAAGTTGGCGATGTTTTTCCAGCTCTTCTTTGGTGGTCTGACACTAAAAACAACACCTTCAGAAAAAGGATCCAAAGAATCCACTAGCTCAAGTTCTGCATCACCTCCAAGTGTAATCATCTGAGGAACATACACAGAATTTCCATAAGCAGGTACATAATGTCCAGGTAAGTCACCAACATAACTTTTTCATCCATCACAATAGAACATGAATTCATGTAATGTATACATGTTAACCGAAGAGGAACGACCAAAGTGACAAACAAATAAGAAATATTTAATCAGAAATATGGCATAAGCTCAGATCCCTGATGACAACCTGATACATTTCCTTCAACTTCAACGATATTGTATTGAATCCTGCCATGAACTCATCCAACCTAAAAATATTAATGAATTCAATTAACAATCACCATCTGGAAGTGATAAAATTGAGAACATATATACAGATTAGTAGGTTCAAGAATGCGCAAACAAACAATATCTCCTTGCCTTCTTTTTCGCCATTCATCATGTTGCTTTTTTATATCCTCACGCTGTTGCGTCACCATGTTCAGTTCCTCAACTCTCTGATTATATGATTCAACCTTTCCACAATATCTGTATTTACCAGCACATTTATGCAAGAGTGAAACAGAATGAAAATATAAGAATTCCAATTTGCTAATCTAAGAGGATAAGTAGAAGTTCATACTCGGCGATAGAATCAAGATTAGGGTTCATCTGTTTCAGCTGTGCTTCCAGCAATGTTATCATTTCAAGGGCCCTTTTCAGATCACAAGCCTGTGCAAGAGTCTCATCTGCCAATGTTGCTTGAAGTTTATCAGCATCCACTAGATCCTTCTGAATTCTGCAACCAAGAAGAACACAACATTAGACACACATCAGCACCATTATGGCTAACAGCCCACATACTGATGACCTCTCCATAAAACAACATACTGCTCCATATGTTTCATTAGAGCATTTTGCAAGTCATCAAGCTTTTTCTTGTAACCCTTTCCCTTCAGTTCCAGCTCCTTATAGCTTTTTTTCATATCTTGCAATTTATAATCAGCATCAACCTGTATTATGAGAAGATGGAAATTAATTGTAGAAGTCAAGACATTTGACATAAAAAGTACTAGATAGAATGGATCAAATTAATCAATACAAGACCTCTGAAGCTCGCAAGTCGTCCACAATTTTTTTCAAACTCTCATACTCAACTTTTGCTTTATCCAATACTTCTTTGTGTTGATCAAAAAGCTTCAAAATAGACAGAAAAACATATATCAAGTGTGAAGCTTGCATTCAAAAGTAAACTCAGCCTGGAGTAAAAAAACAAAGAAATCATACCTTCTCTGTCTTTTTATAGTTCTCTTGAACTGCAAATGCCTTTTCTTCTATTTCTTTGAAAACATTTCTCAATTTTTCCTTCTCCTCGACAAGTCGATCCTTTTCCTGCTTTGAGTCCTCAATCCCTTTTGTTAACTTCTTTACCATTTTCTCATTTGTTTCTATTTGAACCTTATGACGGTTAATATCCGTGCCAGCTTTATCAATGTCCTGTTCATAGGAAAATATAAATAACAGCACTAGTTGCAGAAATTTGTTCATAACCATGTCTTTGAACTTACTGACTGAATCTTGTTGACCTTCAACTTCTGAGATTTCAATGTCTCACCACCAGCATGTTCTATTTTACTCTGAAGGTCCAATGCCTATCAGGAAATAATTAAGAATGAGTTTATCAACTTGAATCTTCAAAACTAAATTTAGAAGACATCTGGTGTTATATTAGATACATTTGATTCTACAATAAGAGAACATTAAATACTGCAATAGACAGTATCTGTTTTCCAGAAATCAAGAATGATTGGATGGAAATTGCATGTACCAACAATAAACTCCTCAGGTACCTTTTCCTTCAGCTTTTTAGAACCCTCCACGAGTCTTGCAATCTCCTTTTCCTCTGCAGATACAATTTTCGTTAGCTCCTGCAGCGTGTCAAGTTCATCTTTCTTTGGTTGTACTGCAGCCTCCAAGGAACCAAGTTGTTTTTCAAGATAAGAATGCTCTGAATTTAAATTGTCAATCTGTCAACAAATTTAGAAAGTAAAACTTCCTCTGCATAAGTTAAAAGAAGCACAATACTAGATCTATCATAAAATTTATGCACAAACTGTAGTTGAGATATTACCTCTTTCTGAATCTTGGCTAATTCCATCTCCAAGCGTGCAATTGCTTTTTCTGAGGCTTGGTAATTCCTCACTGAATCAACTATTCTTTGGCGAATGCTGTTAAGCCTATCAACCAAAGTACACAGCTCCTTCTCAGCATCTGCAACTGCTTCAGCAGAAACACTGGCAGCCCGAACAGAAGTGCCCATTCTACCTCCACGTGGCTTGCCTCCCCCACCACTCATAGTCCCAGATTTTTCAAACAGTGATCCATCAAGAGTAACCACGCGTCGAAACTCTACATTTCCACCGTATGCAATTCTTGTTGCCTATCAATAGAAAAAGTAAAAGTAAAAGCTTGAACAGTAAATTCAAACTAAAACAACATGAGTTTAACTTTATTTTCAAATAATTACAGAGATATAGGCAAACCAATCTTGCCAGGAGATTGAAGCATTTATAATTCATCACATATCTCATCACTAAAGAAGGAATTAGTTCATAACATATTTAAGGAGAAAGCTAGAAGGTGATGAGTATAAAAATCTTCCCAATTGCTCTGAAATTATTTTACCCAGTGTTTCTCTCAGCAGCCCAGACTGCAGTTTCCACTAATCATATGTTTTCACTTTTCAGCCATCATTTGTTTTGTATTAATATCTAGTAAGGTGCAAGAAAGTTTTCTTATGAAAAAAACAATAGAAATGAGATGGAGAAAAAAAGAAAGCATTCTTCTGTGATATCAACAGGCAGCTACTTCAGATGCATCTAGAACAAACAAATTCACATGAACCAAAAAATGGATGGCAAGTATAAAACAAAATAAAAGATATCAGCTGCATAAATAACATATGAAGTCTACCTGATCCAGATCATTTGCTACAACAGTGTTACCCATAGCAGCATAGAAAGCAAGCTTCATTCTTTCATCCTGAACTCTAATTAGATCAAAAAGACGTGGCACTCCCTCTGGAGTGTTTACTTTATCTCTGAGCTTTGGTAAGAGATCACTTTGTTTCTCCTACATTGAACAAATGATAAAAATGAATTGCAAGCAAATAAAACAGAGTGTAAGTAACAGTCCTATATATCATATATATAAAGAACACGTAGTTGATACCAGTATACAAAACAATTAAAGAAAGAGTTTTAATATAGAGAATATGTAGTAGGTACCAGTATCATGAAAGTTGCAACCCCAAGATTCTCCCGTCGCAGCAACTCAACACATGCTTGGGCTGCAGCAGTTGTCTCCACAACAATATAATCAAGTCCAGGACAGGCTGTTGAGATGGCAATATCATATTTTCCTGCAATGGCAAAATACACAAAGATGTGAATGCATTTAACAAAAAATGAAAGAATATAACACGCATGCAGCATTGCTTTAAAGTTACTAAAAAAAAAAAAAGCTTTTTGAGGGTGGAGTTAAATTTTAAGAAGTGAAAAGATTAAATTTTTGTACAAATCGCTACTTTCAAGTTTCAATTAATGATCCAACAGGATTGCTGTGACACTACTGGTTGTTTTGTACAAGACAGAATCAATGACAGATTTTAGTTGCATGGAACAGCAGAATGTATGATGAAATTTAAAAACTCGAAATATTAATTATCATTGAAGTAGGGCTCACCGTCAATTGCTCCTAAATCTCCCATTCGTCCATATATTCCTTCTATTTTATTAGATTCTTTGGCCCGTATAATTGCTTTCATAACTGAACTCTGACTTTTCTCAGAATCAACAGTTAATTTAAGTTCTGATGCTTTCTGCCTCGCAGCCTCTTCTAGTGGAATCAATGCTTCTTGTTCTTTGATGCACTCCTGAAAAACTAATATATTATCAACGCAATATAATGCAAAAAGAATAAAAAGTTCAAATGGTTATCAGCAAATGACTAACTTGTTCCACTTTATGAGCTTCTGATGCTTCAAGCTTGTGTTTTGCTATATCACACTGTATTTTGGCAATGTTTGAATTTTTTGTTGCAATACTACCCGATATGTTGTCCATCAGCTTACGCGCATCTTCAAAAGCCACACGACTAGCTTCATGCTGATACAGCCACCACATAATTTTAGCCGACTATGACACATTTAGCAACATTTTGAAGAGAATGGTGCTCTCTCCACGGGTTAGGTCAGAATATACACATTACCACAGGCTGAATTGTCTTACCGAATGATATAATAAAAACTTATCATTCACCATTTACAGCCAAATAAATTCCATGTACCACACCAACCTCACCTTCTCGTTCAAAAGCTTTCTCTCTGTACAAGCCACTTCAAGCTTTCCCCTGTGATCAATCAGTTGTCCTTCCCAAGGTTCTAATTCAGCACGAACCTTTGTAAGCTCTAAGCGGTATTGTTCAGTTTCAACTGCTTATCAACAAATCATACAGACTAAAATTAGTAGAACATTCACATGCCCTGAAAAGAGAATGGGAACCAAAAAAGAGAAAAAAAAAAAAAAAGACTTCAAATTTGAGATCAAGAACATTCTGACAAATTTAACAAGTAAAATATTATATTTCAATAAGAAAACTTTGAGTGCCTGCTGTATTATTTTATTCCTCAGCTAACCACCAATAGATAAGGATAATGAAACAGCTCCAAACTAAAGCAGAGGAACTAACACTCCATCATCAAAGCCATTCATTTTTCCAGCACCATGCCATGTAACTTATTGAAATTATTGGAAATGTTCCCTAGTGTGACCACAATCAAAGTAAAACATGCTAGACAGTAAAAAATTTACTCCAACAATTAAAAGGAATTCACAACCTTTTGATTTATCGACAATATCCTCTAATACTCTCTCCTCATCCAACAAGAGCTTCTGCAGTTTTGGAATATCATCCTCAAGCTTTGGAATCAAATTTGTTGAATCTTCACACTCCTTTGTTAAGGCATCAATCTTTGACAAATCCTGCAAAGGAAGAAGACAGCTTTACTAGACACTCTTCTAAGAATCTTTGATGGGTCCAATAAAAGAATACAAAGCTCAAACAAATCCACAACTTTACTTTGCAAAAAGCTCATCTTTCCCCAACCTTAGTAATTTTATCTTCAAGTTTCTTGATCTTTTGCTTCTTGTGCTTCAGATCTTCACGGTATTTCACATCCTGCCTTTCAAACTCCTTAAACTCCTCTTTGCAATTTCTGAGGTCATGGTCAAGTTCCTGAATTAAAGACAAAACTTGCTCACCAACAAATAAGGTACAGACAAACTTGTGAGAATAGCAAGGAATGAAAATATATTTGATCCAGCCAAGCAGTAACATCTGGGCCAAGTTTCATTGGCATAATTGAAGGCAAAAATCCAAATATAATTAACAGGTGATTGGATGTATAGCTGTATGGTTATGGTCGTACAAAAACATAAGCACAAACCTCTTGTCTTTTGACATATTTCTTGTGCACAGTCTCAAGATCCTTCAAAGTTTTAAGACTTTCTTGAATCTTCTCTCTGAAGGCAATGACAAATTATAAGTACTCTCAAGAGTTGTAACATTTGAGCAAATGTGAAACCAGATATTATTATAACCAAAACAACCTTTCTGATTTTAGATTTTCTTCCAAGTTAGATACATTAGTTTGCATTTCCGCCATTTTTGCACTGTTATCCTCATAAGCTAATTTGGTGCCTTTTTCTTGCCATTTCAACAATGATAATTCTTTCAGCATATAGGCTTCTGCTTCATTCTTCACATTCTATACAATGGTAAAAACAGATTGATTAAATACACTTGAATTTGATTTAACAAAGCTTAAAAGAGTACACAAACCTCCAAGCTATCCCTTTCCTTCTCAGCTAACTTAACCATCTGTACCACCCCAGACCTTTTTTCATTAAGGGACTCCAGCCTAGGAAACCAATGAAAAGAGACAAAAATCAGAAAGAATGACTTATTGTTGGAGTGAACATTGTCCATAAAATAGTAACTAAAGATGAAGACTGTTTTCTGGTCCTTCGGATATATCAGATTTAAAAGCAATTGCCAAAAGGATCGAAAATCAATACAATGGATCATCATCAATATATGAACAATCGCATTAAAAAGCAGATAAAATCAGCCAGATTAATACACTACCTCTTTATATATATATATATATATATATATATATGAGAAAGCCAGATTACTACCTCTAGTTTAACAATTCAGGAATCTAGTTACTGATATATCAGCAGGTTTTTACTTGTTTTGCGGCAAGGAAAAAAATAAGATGGCTAAGTTAATTTAGTGTGAATTATTATATCTAAACTCTCTTCATGCTAGAACTTATTAAGATAAAGAATTGGTATTTCAGTTCGCCTAAAGTAATTTTCAATAGCATCCGCCACCACCTTGCAGCCATCGCTGTTCCATCTTCACCATAAGTCCACTGCCACCCTATATTCCCAAACAATTTAGGAGCACCAAAATCCCAACCATCATTGCTACCATCATAATCATTTTGACTAACACATCCTTCACTCACCACTATAGCTGAGAGCATGACATCACTACCAGCCATCTCCCCACTACTACTGCTATGAAAAACACCATATTACAAACATCACATGCCACATATCAAATGAATCCAATATTGAAATGGTTTTATTCACAGTTTTCAATATAAGATAACACAGTTTGGAGAAACCAGACAACAGCAACAATACTACTTTGTTTTTTGTTAAGAGAAAAGAAATATATTAGAAGGTACAAAAGATTTCCTATTAAAGATTGTTTTCTGCTCATTTGTTCTAAGTTTCTAAAAACTTTAGCAGTTATGCAACTAACAATTTTCTTTTTCATCCTTTACTTGCACAGAAAGTAGATGTCATTGTATTTTCATCAGGAATTTGGTTCAAACTTCAAAATGTATAAATAAAAGTACATAAATATTTCCTCAATTAACATGAAGCCAAAGTACTCACTCCTTAGATGATTCTTCAATTTTTTCAACATATTTGTCAGTGCCTATTATGTCCTCTAGATATTCAAGGAAACCTTCATCATGCGGTCCTTGAGCTTTGGGCTTCATTAATGAAATTTGTTCAACTTCACCCTGAAACAACCAGCAGAAAATCTAAAGCACATAGACACTAACTTCTAACCTGAATTGCAATGTTATACAGTATAAACAAACCTGAAGGATCAGAAATCGATTGTTATCCAAATCCACCCCCTTCCCTTTCAGTTTCTTGGTCACTTCAGTAAAATTACTTGCACGATCATTAATGTAATATTTTGACGAGTTATCCCGAAATGCAACCCTAGTGATTACAAAATCACTTCCTGGAACAGCTTCATAGTTGCCATCATCCTACAAAATTAAGAAGCATAGGATCTGATTAATTAAAAATCTGCTGAGGTTTCTTTAGATTACTGACACAATGAAATCCAAAGTCCTTGACAACTATAGACTTTGTTCAGCTCTTCTCTCATCTTTAAGATAGAAATACTAGCATAAAACATAAGACTTGGTATTCTACTAGCTATGTTTTCCTGTACATGTTTTCCCAAAGACAATCAAGATGTGGAAAACCACTACATGATAGTAACAATGCAGAAGCAAAGGAAGACATCGGAAAGTTATAATTACCAGGTCAATAATCTCCTGAAAATGAACAGAAACACCTGCGCTATCCAGATTCTGGTGATTGGTGGAATTGTGGATAAGCTCAGACACCTTGTTAAGTCTCATCTGAATATTCCACAGAACAAAATTATGTACAAAAAAAGGTGCAAAAAACGGAATGAAAAAGCTAGTGCATTATTTCAGAAACTAAATGTATTTCCTACTAAGCATCTAAAAGACAATGTTTTTTTTTTTTCTTTTCCAGTTAAAAGGGCAAAAAATCGCAGTTCAAACCAACTAGCAAAACAAATTTTGATATTAAAACCCCAAAAAGGAAGAAATTTAAAGTACCTGCTTCGCTCTCTTTCCAAATACAAATAGCATGGCATCTATCACATTGCTCTTGCCACTCCCATTGGGTCCAACCACTGCAGAAAAGCTCTGACAAACAAAAAAATTATTAGATAAAACAGCATATGAACTTGCAAGTGAACGCTATGTCTCGTTAGGGTCTTTAGAAACACGCAGTAAAGTGTGGAAATTTTCGAATTTTCATGAATTCCCACTTGAAAAAACACTCAAGGATAACATAATTGAAACTATCACAGTAATTGCAATTAAGTAACCTGTTATCAGAAATTATAAAACTAGATCAAAAAATTCCACATAATATCCGCTAATTTCTAAACAAACATAACCCTATAAAAGAAATCAAACTAAAGGGGTAAAAATTAAAATTGGTCCAACCTTGTGAAAAGGACCAACGCGTTGTTCGCCAGCATAAGATTTGAAGTTCCTCATAACCATTTCTTTAATAAAGAGCCTTGGGCCTCTGGAGGATGCAGCTGCTCGTACTGAGTCAAACTCGCTAGCCATGAACTCGTCCGCCGGCTCCTTCCCCATCCTCGAGTCAACTCGGCGACTCCTTAGAATTTGAAACCGTGAATTTCCCCGACTTAGCTTGTATTCAACGTTCAGTTTTCAGTTTCCCTCTTCAGTCTCTAATGCTATTTTACTAATTTTTAAAAAATAAATAAAAAATAAAATGAAAATTGAAAAGATTTTGGAAAAAAAAAGATCCATATGGCGGGAATTTGAAAATAAGATTTTTGTAAGATTGGTGTAATAGGCTTTTGAGCTGGGCTAATGTGAATGGGCCATCCTTTCCGCATAAGCCCCGAAAACTAGGGAAAAATAAGGAATATCGGAGTTTGAAATATAATGATAGTAAATAGGAAATTGATTTAAAAATTCAGTAAATATCAGATTTTAGAATTTATATTTTTCTAATTTAAAATTATATTTTTATAATTTTCAAATATATATATTAATAAATATATAAATTTTAAATTTATATACTGATCACTATGTAAATATCAAAATTATATACTAATCACTATATAAATTTTAAATTTATATACTAATCACTATAAAAATAATTATATAAATCACCATAAGTATATATAAATTTATTGAATTATTTATTATTTATATGTTTAAATCTAGTTATTAATGGGGCAACAAAATAAAATATTAGTATATAAACAAACATTAAACATATAAATTAGTATATAATTAGATATGTAAAAAATGATATTTATAGTCACTATATAAATAATAGTTTATATACTGACTAATATATAAATCACCACGAATATATGAATATATATAAAATAAAGTTTTATATATTGGTCGCTATAAAAAATAATGATTTTATATACTAGCATTTATATAAATTTTTATATTATTTACAAATAAATTTTTAAATTGAATGTCTCGACAAAAGGAGTTCAAACATAGTCTCATATCTATCATCTGACTATCGTAAAATGATAAAAAATTCAAATAAAAAATTTTAATACCCATGTCAAAATGGATCATCAATAGACTATGTCCACATCAATCAAACTATATGACAAATTGAAGAGGGAGTAAAGAGGAGCCGATTGATAGTGTCGGAATCGCCGATCAGTTATACAAACAATGGTGACGAGAGAGTTGAGTTGATGTGTAATGTGTCGGAATCGCCGATTAGTTATACGAACAATGGTGACGAGAGAGTTGAGTTGACGTGTGATGGAAAGATGCAACAAATTTGCAAACTTCACGAAAATGTTTTCAACATATTTTATTTTATATTTTTTTACTTCTAATTAATAAAAAATAAAATTGAATAAAAATTAAAAATAGTATTAATAGTAATTGCATTGAAAAATATGTTATTTGCTTAATTAATTAAAGTATCTGCTATTTTCTAAACTTCAAAATTAAAAAAATTCTATATGCTAACATTTTACCGAAAACTATGCAGAATGACAGAAATAGGATTAGTTTAAAAGTTTTTCCATAAAGTTATAGTTTTTATCTGAAATATACACCATTTAAGTTTTTGTTTCAAATTTAGGCAGATTCTCTTCTGTTTTTTTTTTTTTTTTTGAGCTTGTTGTGAATTTGTATAGGAATGTCTCCTCAGGCCCTCTCTTTTTTCCTTCTATCCCCTAAACAACATTTTCAGTTAACATCTCAATCTTCTTATTCTCTTTAAAATAACAACTTTTCTCTTTTTAATCTTATGTATCAAGTTGTCTGTTTTTCTTCTAATTATTAGTGAGTTAAATAACTAGAGATTGCCTAAAATATAGAAAATTTTTTTAATTTGGTCATTTAGTCAATTTATGGTTAATTTCAGAATTATAGTGATTACATTGTGAAGTTTAATTTGTGGACAAATTGTGATAACAAGTAAAATTCATGGTGAATTATATAAGCCATTTTTATTTAGATAAAAGAATGTGGAACTAATTGAATAATACAAATTTTGTGGTAGACCGTTCGTGATGAAATTAAGATTAGCTCACGCTTGAACAAGCAACACGGTGTATTTTAATTTATTGGGGTTTAATCTCAAATAATTATGAAAAAGAATTTCATTAAAAAAAAAAAAGTCTAAAATGATAACTAAGTGGAAAAACGGACGTTTCATTAATTTATTTTATAAATAATTTATTTATAAAAAAGGAAAATTAGTTAATATATTTAATATAAAATTAAAAACAAAACATGTAAATATTGTATAATTTTTATACAATTATAAAAAAAATTAAGATTTGTTGTACAATGTACAATCACTATATTATTAAACAGTTGTACATATTTTGTTCAAATATATATAATATATGTTTTTTTTTTTAATAAGACAATCGAAAATACTATTAAAATTTAATGAGAATATTTTTTCTTTTTAATTTTTAGGTGTTTATTTTTAGAAATGAAATAAAAAATAGACTGAATTTACATGTATCCAAATTTTTACAGACAAATGAAAAGGAAAACTCAAGGCCTCGTGTCACATATGAATTCTTGAGAGTATTATTATAATATAGTAGAAATCTAACTTCTAAATTTGATTTCTAATCAGTTTCTAATATTCAAAATTCACAAATTAATTCAATAATAAGCACATGCATATGTTTTTTCTTTTGAATACAATCAAAGATATTAATGCTCCATTAAAGTTAGAAACAATAAATTGTTGAAAGCATTAAGTGCACTCTAATTCAAATATGGTCCACATGTTATTATTTCAATTTATTTATTCTAAGCATAAATAACAATTAAATTTACCAGATACACTCTACACCTTCATCATTTTCGAATTTAGATTTGTTTTACGTTTTGTCGATACAAAATTTTGTATTGATTTTACATGATCTATATACTTTTAGTTTTGTTAATTGAAAAACAGTTTCGGAAAACAATTAGTCTATGTTATAGTAGTAGAAACCAGATTTTCAGAGTTCATTTTCCCTTTCCCACATACTCGTCTTATAACTTTAATTTGTAATTAGGGGTGATCAATTTAATAATTGACGTGCTTCACTCCAAACTTCGATTATTTGATTTAATCTAAATTTTTTAACGGGTGTGAAATTGTTACAAACGATTCATTTTCGAACTCAATACGACTGTCAATTTTGTAGTAGGACAATAATTAAATGAGTAAACATGATAAGCATTTCTGCATTATTGATCATGAAAAATAATATTGGAAAGGAACAAGTTATTGGTTAGTTATAAATAAAGAGAATAATATTTGGGAATCCTTTTTCTTTAGCTTTTTGGATTGAACATGCTCTAAAAGTCTCAACTAGCATGTGGAATTGGAAACTTTAACATCATTCTACAGACTAAAATCCCATATTTGTAACAATTGATTGCGAGTATTTAATGCCTCAATTAGCGGGATATTACTATATTGTTGTGGCCTCTCCTTTTTAAATCTGAGCTGGAAATCATTCACATGCTTTTCCATTTCAATTACATCCAACTTGCAATTACCATTTTCAACTCGAGTCATTTCAAGATCGGATCAGATTTAACATTATCTTTATTTTATTTATATTATATGGATTTAGTATTCTTAAATCAATTTAGGAATCCTAAAACAGTAGAGCTCATTATTTTGCTAAAGCTTCCTAATATGTCTTGCAGTTGGATTCATTGGCAAGTAAATTGTAAAATTCATTATCTTGTTTGAGTTTCTGTTCGCTTTTCACCCTAAAATTTCATGAAAATTGCATTTTCACTTCATTTTGAACTTTGTTGCAAAATCATCCCGAACTTTTTGAAGTAGTTGCAATCTCGTCTGAAACTAAATAAAATTCAGATGTTTAGCAACCTATTGTGTAATTTTACACCATATAACAAAGTTTTTAACTTAAAATTGTGCCCCTGGACCCACACATTGAAAAGAGAACAGACTTTCTGGATGCCATGTCATCAACAAGCTACTTAGCTACATCTCCTCCCCTTCGAAGTTGCTTAGCCACCTCCTATTCCAGTTTTGTCCATATTTAACTTAAAAAACTGATGTCATGGTATAAAATTACAAAAAACTCCTCAAACATATGAGTTGAGGAAGTTTGGCTCCGGGTGAAATCATAACTACATTGCAAAGTTAGGAATGCTTTTGCAATAAAATTCAAAATGAAATCACAGCTTTTTATAAAATTTCAGGGTGAAATTTTTATTTAAGTCAATTTAAAACTCTATTCCTCATGTTTATAATGAAAATATGAGATTACTACTCTTTAAAAGAAAATAAAACAAAGCAAGATTATTAAGAACATTAAATTCATTAATTGAATACAACAATAGCTTATCCACTCTCATTTTAGAGACAACCTCAAGGAGTGGCTGAAATTGAAATAACAAAGCAACAACACCCACCTTCATATCACATATATTATATATAAATATGTAGTTAGCAGAGGTGACGATAGTAATAAAAATAATACTAGTAATTGTAATCCCATAATTAAAAGGGAAGATTAATTTAGGAAGGGTGACTTAGAGATAAAGTGAATAAATTCAAGGGCATTTTGGTCCTCCTTCCTTGGTCTTCCAGTTGTTGTAGCAAGGGCAAACTTGCTTATTCCCATAATACCCTGGAGGTACACACAGGCATGTTTTGCAACACTTCTGACAGAAGAACATGCATGGCTTGTGGTACTGTGTCTGGCTGCACCTTCTCGAGCATTGTGAAGGGCATTCTGGACATTCAATAATAAACAATAATTAGACAAAAACAAATTAATTATGTTAACTAACTTATATTCTAAAAGAATTGGTTACTACACTAATTAGTAATTACTGTCTCCAATTGGTCAAAAAGGTCACAGATTCCCAGATCCATTTTTTTTTACTCAATTTCCCAGATCCATTTTCTTGCTTCGATAAAGAAATGTTTAATTCCGGAAATATGACCGCAGTCAAACCCTTATTTTGACTTCTGCTGCGCGTGTCATAATCGACAGTACAGTAATTCATTACAACTTTCTCATTTCTGCTTGTTTGGAGGGAAAGTGAAGGAAAATGAGAGATCCAGCATAAAAAAAAAAAGGAATGCTGCTACTTACGGTAGCTTTTCAGACTTCCTGGTCCATATCGATTCTGAAAATATATACAATTTTACAAAATTAAAACACAAATCACTCGATTAATCAACATTTACCAAAGAATCAAACGAAAATATGAAGATCACGCAACCACATTGTACAATAAAAGCAAAAACAATTACAGAAGCTTACTTGATTGTTATAGTGGTGACCTCCATGGCCATGATTTGCCATAACCTACGAAAATAAAGCGAAAAAAATGGTGAAATCTCTTCTCATAATCTTTTTTTTTTTCTCATTATGTTGTTGAAAATCGAAGAAAGAAAATGATCAAGCAAGGATCTTACCAACGTTTGAAGCATTGAAATGGCAATGAAGGCCAACAGAAGAAGAGCCACAAACTTAGCCATGTACCTTACTGCACAGTACCAAACCCCTCTTCGGTGCAAACAATAAATCAAGGAGAAATGCAAAGGAAAACAAAAGGGGATTGATTGAAAATGGCTTAGCAACGTACGGTATATATAGAGAATTTTAATGAGGAAAAGGGGGATTGGCCAATTAGAGATATAATTAGCTGTGATCCAGTTTATGGGTCATAGTATGTTCCTTACTTGAAATGAGGTGACACCTGTACTGACTAATATGTTTTCTGCAATTTCGTAAATAATTTTATATATGATAAATAATATCTAATACTACTATAAATATAAAAATTTTCTTACATTATAGCACATCAAAAAATGAAATTTTTTTCTATATTTTGTAACAAAGAGATAAAAAATAGGTGTTCTTCTAAAAAAAATACAAAAAATTAACACTCACATTATGTTAAAACTTAATAGGATCAAATCGAATGGTCGAGTTTAAGTTTGATTCTTTTACTTTTATATAATTGAAATAAAATTGATCTACTTGCTTTTTTTAGCTCCATTTTGAGATATTTTTCTTAGTCAAATGTCATTCAATATTTGATTTGGTAAATCCATATTGACGGTGCAACTCTAAAATAGAAGCAATCTTAAATATAATATTTTAAGAAGGCGGTATATGCTTCAAAATTTTAAAACTTAAATTAGAACAAATCATAAGTGTAAAATTTTATATTTAGTTTGATGTAATGAAAATAAAATTTATATATATGTATGTCATAACCGAATTGATTTGATCATCAAACATAAATGAGAAAAATAAAATTAGATGCTGAATTTAGAGGATTTCCCAACTTTTATATTTATGAGATAGACGTTAGCACTCATTAATATGGAACCATATTTTTTTTTCCTTTTTCATTTTTTGTTACTACTTTAAAATGTCTTTATAAGCTTCCATAGTTTCCATATTTGTGATTTTGTGCATTTAAAACTTGTTTTTGATACTTTATTTTTAAAGTGTTGTCCTACAAAATCAACATCACATTTTAACTTTCTATTTCATAAATATAACATATTAAGTTTTATATTTAGTGAAATAACAATTTATAATTTTAATAAAAAAAATTATAAGACTATCCATTTGTTAAAAAATATTAATTTATTTTAATTAATTAACCAAAAATTAAAATTCAATATATATCAATATAGCTCAATATCTATCAATGAATTCATCAATATAATTTAAAATTCTACCAAAGTAATATCAGCTAATATAACTCAACATTTGTTAATATTTTTCAATATAACTTAATATTGATAAATACTAATAAATATTAAAAAAATATTAATAAATATTGACAAAAATATTAATTTATATAGACAAATACCAATAAAGATTGATAAATATTATATTGACGTATATTAATTTGTATCGTTAATTAATTAAAATAAATTAATAATATTAAAAGTTAAAAAAATTAAAAAACATGGATAACAAAGTAAAAGCATAAAAAATTGTATTATTTCACTAATTTTGAAAGAAATATGCTATTTTATCAAATAAAAAATTAAAAGTGTGTAATTTCATATAATTTTCTGTGACATGCAAACTACTCAATCCATCCAAAATAAATATTTAAACTTTCATTTTTCTAATATTAAAAAATAATAGTTATTTTATTGAAATTATAATATTTAATAGATAAAAAAAAATTAATATATTATTTATTTAAATTTTTAGCATTATTTATGCGCAAGGATTTTTTTTTATTATGTAAAAGTTAGAAAAAAAAATAAATTTTAAATGTTATTAAAATTTAAAATTGAAAAACTTATTTTTAAAAAAAAAATAATTCAGACACGGAAGGAAGGAGGAGTAATAAAAGCATGATAGTTTAGTGTAGCGAACAAATACTAAATGTTACTCGAGTCAAGAAAACAATAATAGCCTGTTACTAAGCGGAGCACTTATTTCACTTAACAATAACAATTAATTGAGTGGATATGTCTAAGTGAATTACTCTCAATCTTACTAGTAACTACTAGTATTAACTGCCTTTTTAAGGCCAATAACATAAAAAGCTCCTCTACTACCATTGATTTTGAGTTCACCCCCTCAACTAAAAAAAATGAAAACCAAGCCCCTCTACTATGTCTTTTCTAGACGCAAGCTCCCTCCGTCCAATAAAATATGGTGCTTCACATTCAACCAGTCGGAGAACTCTATTCGCCTAATCGTTTTGGTCCTTCATCCTTGACTCTCTCTTAGGCGTTTCATCAAGCACCTGAAGTGCAACAAATTTTCGTTGCTTCAAGATTCCACGCTGCAACTTGAAACAAAAATCGATTACCAAAGGCCAGTCAGTTGAACACGTGGTTGGCATCAAAATTAAAAATCCCACATTAATACAAATAAAAAATTTAAAATCTTTGCAAATTAATATCAATGAAACACATAAATTTTATTTTTTCCATAGAGAAACATAAGAAAAAAAATTTTAAAAATCAGAGTAAACAAGTGAGTATAACACGCATAGGCTTTGTAATTGGACATAAAAGAACATGGAATTGAAACTGAGGATTATAATTAATATGCCTCGTTCCAATTTGCAAAGCGCAACGATGATTACAAGGTTAATCAATTCAGTTTCTTTTTTAAACAACTCAACAGCTTCAGTTAGGCATTTCATCAAACAGTTTATGCGCATCAGAAATCTACTATTTGTTTACATTATTATGCTTAATCCCACTGAACGCAGTTCAAAAATCTTCAAGTGGACACAAAAAATCAGTGTCGCACCAGTCGTAATAGTAGTGGTAGAAGAAGAAGAAATTAATTATAATATGCTCCTCTAAAGGACTCTACAAAGCCTAAACGGCACAAAATTGCCATCTAAGCACCAAGTAATTTGAAACCTCAAGCAAGAAGCGACCAGAAGAAGCGGTACGTTTGATCATCTTCACATGAACCTGAGAAATGGCTGCTTTCCGTTCCATGTCCACTCTACTCTCTTTCTACGCTTCTTTCACCACCTTATCCCTGCTTATCTGTACAATCATCAACGAAACTATCCTTAAACGCCTTCGAGATTCCATTACCAACTTATTCTTTTAATTTCTTCTCCACTTATCTTCCGACTTCAATTTCATCATTGATGATCGATGGCAAGCTGTATAGAACAAAACGTTTCGAGCAATTGAAGTTTTTCTTCTAACCAGAGTCGGACATTCTCCAAAAGCCTCATTTACGACAGTAATGAGAGTAACAACATCACTGCTAGCAAGAAGCGACCGGAAAGACCGTGCATAATATTTCTCACGTAGCGGATGGAGCTGTTGACCTGAGGGAAGATGGTGTGAAGATTTGTTGCACTTTAGGCGTTTGATGAAATGACTGAGAGAGGGTTAAGGATGAAAGGACAAAAATGACGCCGTTTTAGTTTATTTGGATTGGGCAAATAAAGTGTCATGCCGTCTGGTTGAACGGCACTCACCGTTTGTTATTAGAGGGAGAGTGCTGGGGTATATGAAATGCATATTAAGAGGGCTTGGTTTTCTCTTTTTTCAGTTGAGGGGGCTCAACTCAAAATCAGTGGTAATACATGGACTTTTTTATGTTATTGGCTTCCTTTTTAGTATACCTGCATAAAAAAAATATGCCTGAAGTTTACTTTGGTCCCTCAACTTGGCATCTACATTCAAAATGATACTAAACTAACTTTTTTCACTAAATAAATTAATTTTGACACTTCAAAAATTGTTCCAATTTTGTCTAGACCGTAAATAAACCAATGTGAATGCGAACATATTGAAGCTCGAGTTTCAAACAATATTTGCTTAAACGTACATGAATATGTTTAGAATCGTCTTATTAAATAAGTTGGTGAATTAATTTATTTGTAATTTCAGTGAACATTTCACGAATGAAATAATTTAATTCATAGATCATGCTTATCAACACATTTCAAGAGAGATTTGAACTCGTGTCTAAACAAATTACAATACAGCATATTAATCATTAAGCTATGCTCTCAATTTTAATTTATGATGGACCATGATTTGGTAAAAGAACTACTCCACATGATATTTTGTAGTTTGGTTGCGAGGTTTTGTTCTATTTGAGTAGTCTTTGATTAGATATAGATTTGGAGATAGAATTGGACTACTTAATATGGAAAGTTCATCGATGAAGGGAGAGTTTGGCATGAATTCTGCTTTAGCGTATAATGGGAAAGACTGTTGCGTTTTAGCTAGCCCGTCAGTTGTAAGCATTTACTGCGTCGGTTAACGAATTTAGGGAGAAAAGGTTAAGAAAGGTAACGACAGAGAGACGTTGCATTAAAGAGGGTAAAGTTAGTTAAAGTGGTAGATATGGATAAAAGGTCCTACAAAGGACAGAAAAAAGTCAATAAATCTCAATTCTATATTCAAAGCCGTTAATTTAAAATTTAAAAAAAAAAAGAAAAGAAAAGAAAAAGAAAAAGTTTTGGCTCATTGCATCTGCAAGTGCATGTGAGGTCACTGAACATAGCACGTGACCCAAAGCTGCGCCGGTTTGACAAAAGTGCGCATCGTGTGCTGTAAACCAATGTATACCCAGATTTTATACGTACTACAACTTCACCGACAATGCCCTTTGGGCTTGTGCCCATACCATAGTAAATTAATACTCTCTCTACTCCCCCACTCTTAACTACCATTACCGGATTTATGGTTGCATTTGTCTAATATTTGAGATTCTATGTGCACGATAAAGTATAATTTAGTTACTTTACTTATTATTATAACAATAAAGATTTATTATAGTCATTTTATTAACAAATTAAAAGGTAAAAATAAACACACGAGATAGTACTAGGAAATTGGCATCTATATTAAAAAAAAAAATTGCTTCCAAACAGAGACTATTCCTTATACAAGTTATAAAAGATTGATTTTCTTATTTTAAAATCCATTTGTAAAATAATTAATTTTACAACGTTATATGAAATTCATATATTCAAGAAATAATGCAGATGTGCACTTCATCTTTTATTCTAGCTAGTAGCTATACTCGTTTCCAGTACGTACTTAAATCACGAGTTCTTCATTCTTCCTTCTATAAATAAATTCTAATGCTATTTATTTTGCCCGTGCCCCCATCATTTCTTATTACCTTTCTTCCGCTAAATTCTAAAATAAATTAAAAATATTGTGTGACAATTTTAATATAGATAAATTGTCTTATTTTCATTGGTTGTATTGCAATTTAAATTAATAATTATAAAAATAAACTTACTTTTTATTTTAATTTAAAAAATAAATTTATACAATAACTTTAATTAAATAATACCTATATATAATAATAGTACAACAACATTTCAACAATTTTTTTATGATTGTACAATAATTACTATGCAACGTTTACTAAATGTCAGTTTTTAATATTATTTTTATACAACGTTATTTTACCTCCTCTTTATTCTATCTTTAAAAAACGTAATGTATAAATATTTTCAGCCATAATCCGGCCGAGGAAAGATGTGATGTGTTGCTTACATGAAATTAAAATAATTGATAGTGAAAACCACGTGGAGTAAAATTCCAATTGAATTAAAGAACATAATCCTCCCTTTATAAGGCAATTTTTTACTTGCTCGATTGCCTCTCAGTTAATAAGATTAAAGCTTTATTTAATAGCCCTCACTCATTCTCTTTTCTTCTTTTCTCTTGTCTCCCATCTCAAATCTTAAGTTTAATACTCTTAATTAAGTAAGAAAATCTATGAAATCTTTATTGATCGAATGAAAAAAAAAAATACAGAAAAGAAGAACTAGGTTCTAGTATGAAGAGAAGGAAAAAAAAAACAAGTATATTGACTAGTTAGTTCTATTTATATATATAACGACGTCATTTGAGAGTGTTCGAAAAACAGTTCATCGGTTAAATGAACTATAAATTCAAATATTTGAATCGAATACTGTAATCGAATAATGATCGAACTGTTCGCGAATATTTTCAAATAGTTGCCGAAATAAATTTGAACTTTTAATTAATTTTCGAGTCGAATACGAATCCAAAATCGAACACCACAAATACCTAAACGAATTTAAACCAAATCTATTACTGTTCGGTTCGTTTACAGTCTTACTTTTCAAATAAGCATCAATGGCAATTTGATAAATAAATATTAACCAAGCCAAAATTGTAGTTATCCTATTAATTGTTTCAGTTTGTGGTTAATCAAATTAGTTATAATATTAATAATGAAAATATAAAATAAGTTAATGAAGTATCCACGTTAAAAGAAAACCGAATCCACCAACGTACGTGTTTATTGTTATATCAAATTTACTGAAATTTTTTAAGAGAAACAAGATAAAAAGATTAAATATTAGAATAAAATTACATATTAATCATTGTGTTTATTAATTTTTTCAGTTAGGTCATATATTCAGAGCATAATTAATAGAATTCAAACAATAATTTATTATTTTTATATAAATTTTATTATTATCAATATATAATTAATCAAATAAATTAACCATAATAACAATATTGTGTTGGCCTTAAAAAAACTAGTTAATCATATAAATTAGTAAAGTCATATGAAGTTTTAGAAATTATTATAAATAATATAATTTTAGTAATATGCGAAGAAAAACACACAAAATCAATAAAAAAAAAGGGTTCGTTTGTGTGTTGCACGGCAAATCACGGAAGGAAGGACAAATATGGAAAGTACTGATGGAGTTGCACATGATTAATAATAACTGTACCATTTTGTCGGGGGAAAAATATCTATCATGCCATCGAGATTTTATAAATTAATTATGTCCACATGCTTTCTTTATACTGTAATTTATATATTTTTATACCAATCGCATATTTATATTATATTAATCATGTAATTGATGTTACAGAATAGGCTAGCAATTGGGATTCAACATTGAAACTAAAACTAAAACACTATTTTGAAGACAATACAAGTTGGATAAATAATTAATTATTTTATTTTATTCTCCAATCAGTTAATCAAATCTCCACTGTTTAACATTAATAAGTGAAATAAGGTCGGTGGTGCATTTTGATTGTATTAATGCAACAGATCTTAAGGGAACACAAAGCACATGCTATCCGTGTTTTTTCTTTTTTCCATAATTTTATATATTTTGTTTGAAATTATTATATTACTTTCTTTTGATTTTATATTTTAAGTCTGTGGGTGAAATTATTGATATAAGTTTCTTTAACAAAAAGAAACATTAGTATCGAATATAAGGTGTAAAATTGGTATACTGCTAATTAAAAAAAAAATTATTTAGCTTTGATATTTATTTTTATAAAAAAGACGAAAATTTTATATTTAAAATCTTTGATCGAATTATAATTTTTACATTTTTGCACTCTACTGAGTGATATTTGAAATTAGATTTGGAAGTATTTGAGTTGGAAAGAAAGGATTAAATCCATTATGTTTAAAGTTGAAACATATGTTTTAAAAAGGAAAATTTTCGTTAACAAATAAGACATCATGCAAATTAAATCCAATAATCAATTTTGGCACTCAAGTTTTTTAAATTTTAAATTAGATGAAACGGCTGAATTTATAATAACTATAACAAAATAAACTCAAAAAAAAAATCATTTTATTGATAAAAAACTTTTACAAGATAAAAACTCAAACTACTAAAAATAATTATAACAAAAAAAAAATCATTTTATGAACTATTACTAATTCAATTTATAATAATGTTTATAAATAATTATACAGCTGATTTACGATAAATTACATACGCTATTAAAAATTTAAAACATATCGCCACTTTATTGGGTGGACTATAGTTATCCATAATTAAACATAGCGCTGCAAAATATTTTTAACAAGAGGTTTACAAGAAGTCGACAAATTATTTATAAGAAGTTTATAAGATGTTACGTTTGCAATAAAATAAAAAAGGATAAAAAATTTGAATATATTGGAAAAAAAAAATGCAATACACAGGATTCTAAAAAACACATGCTTAGCATGTAAAGGTAAACTATTAAAACACAAACATAGGATAAACTTTACAATTTAGGACATTGCTTAAATTCAAGAAATTACTCATTAATTATAATTAGCAAGCAATAAACTTCTTCACAAACAAGCATAATCAATGAATTTGAAATTGAAACAATAACCATATCACCTCAGTATAGATTAAGAGAAAAAAGAAAAGTAGATTTCTTCAAAACACAATTAATACCTCTTTTTGCCGTGGCAATTCTGAGAGATAATGAAGAAACAATGATTAAATTAAGACTCTGTTTCATCCATTTTTAGAAAAAGATGTGAAACTCTAATATCATGATATAAAACCAGATCAGATCTAATTTCACCCCAAAAAGCTAGTTCAAGAGAAGAAGAATTGCCTAAGTCATATATTTATAAAAATGTCCCTACTATTTACCAATGTGGGACAATATTTATTATGAGTTTAGGGCAAGGATATGTTTTATAATACCTGTTGCACACTCGCTCCGCGAAAAGGTAGTTAGGAGCTCTACCGTATTGCTTCTTTTTTTTTTCTTTTGTTCTTCACTTCCAAAAATCACCTTTTGGTTTCACTTTTATGAAGTTCAAGCTTCAATTTGATGTAGTTGCTTGATTTTATCGCTGCCATTTTCAAGTGGTCTACGAGTGAGAGAATTTGACATTCTTTGGTATTTTTCAGCATAATACAAAGGAACTGGGAGTAAGTAAGATCAATATTTTGACTATATGAATTAAAACATCTTCGATCAATTCACAAATCGATCGGGCATAAGACAAATCACCTTGACACCGAATCGGATCGAGCCCTTCTGCTAAAAATAGAGAGCGGTAGGTTGGGCTTTTTCTATAGGTCATTCGGAAGGGCTCTGTATATTTTTTTTTTTTTCATTTTCGGATGTAACATTATGGTTGTTCCTAATTTTTTAATAGTATAAAGTTTAGTGAGTTTCTACTAGAGAATGAATATTATCTTCTAATATTTCGACTAAATTAGTAAATTTCAATTGAGTACTTAATTTAATGTAAAAAATGAAGTCATCTTACAAAAAGACCATTAATCTTGAGAGGAAAATAATGCTACATCATAAAAGTGAAATCCCTTATTGACTTATATTTATATTTACAACTACATTTGAATGTTTATTTACATATATTAACTTGTATATAATTATTGACTTGTTATTATATATTTATTGAACCAATAATTATTTACTTTTATTATTTTTTATTGATTTGCATATAAATTTATTGATTTACTGATTTTCTAGTGAAAATTGTTGGAAACCACTAAACGACACTGAAAACCACTTTCCGATGTATCTGAATTTTTGAAGAATTTTAAAAAATTATTTACTGTTATTGATAATTATTTTCAAATTTATATAAATATATCGAGAGTAAATTTTGAGAAAAATTTTAATTTTATAAACTGTGTTATTGATTTCTAAATATTTTATAGTGTTATTTTGTATTATATTTCCTGTTATATGTCTAATTCTGTTTTTATTTTAGGGAAGGAAGTACCACTTCGAACTCAATGTATTTTCTGGACAGGGCTTGGGCTTATTAATGCAAAATGGGTTTCTCCATGATAAAAACAAGACAGAAAAAACAGGCTTCAAATCCCATATTTGACCCATCTTATTTGGACTGAACTCTTCTTAAGTAATTTTGGCCTCTAAAGATATTGCACCAAAAAAATTATTATTTTTTTTTAAATGAAAGTATTTCATCAATATATAAAATTATAATACATCATCATAATAATACATCATCATAATAAAAAGCTATCCTTAAAAAAGGGATAAAAAAGATAATTGTTTGCGATAACATTTCCGATCATTGTATTTTTCGAAAAATTTGTGGCAGCTAAAATTTGCAGAAATTTTGATTGATGAATCGTCTACCCTTCTAGATTACATTGATAAAATATTATTACCCATATTTAAAATAAAAAATTTTCAACTAAAAAGTTTAACAATCTATATTGTATTTCGACATGACAAAAAAAAATAAAAACATATAAATATAAAAATAACATAAATTTTATAAAGAAGACTAAATAAAAACACCCGTTAGAGGACGAAAAACGGCTAGAAAATATTATTTTATGTTTTAACTAGAGTAACAAATAAAAACTAGAAGAAATCAAAATAAAAACTACCACCTATCAACAAGTTTAGAAGAAACCTCACGAAAAAAAAGAGAGCGGTAGGGTTTTTTTTTTAGTTAATCCCAAAAATATTATTCTTAAAAAATAAAATAATTAGACATTTTATATATAGAAAATTATAATTTATATTTATATTTTATCTTTATATTTTTTTAAATAGACTTTTTTTTTATTATCGTTTAGAAAAATTACACTATTTTATTATTTTCTTGTGAGAAACAGTGATAAAAATTAACAAGTCATATTTATTTGAGTCGTTACTTTATTTTATTATAAATATGATATTAATTTTGACTGAAACAACACTAATATGCTAAAAAAATTAAAAAAATATAGTTCGTTGATTATAAATTTTTTTTTTTTTTTACATTTTCAGCATTCACTTTTCTACTAAAAAAATAGTACTAAAATTGTAATAAATATAGTGCATTAATTTGAGGAATTGAAAATTTGATGAATAAAGTCTGAAACAAAAGAAAACAATACTTAAATTTGACATTAATGTTATTGTACGTGAATTGTCATTCAATGGCCATATTAATATAGTCAATCTTCTTTCTAAACCTATATGCTACCCTAATTAAAAAGCACCATGTTTTTTTTTTTTTTTTGAAAATTATACATATATTATATAAGTATTTTTCTTAATTATATTCAAATTTGATTTATTTTTTTTAGATAAATCTTCAAATTTCATATCCCATTTATATGGAGATATTGTATTTAGGAAAAGTAGGAATATTTATTTTATGTGTAAAATCATTGTAATTTTATTGATGAAAGCTGGTATCTACACATTAAGTTGATTTTTCCAGTAAAGGTATAGAAAACAATTTATGCTTTTCTTAAAAATGAAAATTTTCTAAGTAAATCGAATAAAAAAAGCAGTATTAATAATATAAGATATAGACAAAAATTTATTAGGAATATAAATGGCAAATTTCATAATTGCTTTGTAGAATCTCGATTCACTTAAACTTGAAGATTAAATGGACAATTAAGTCATAAGAAAAAATTACAGTAAAAAAAAATAAAAACAAATACTAAAAGAAAAAAGTAATTACAAAAGCATAATTTTCATGAATAAAAATAAAATAATGATGAAAGATTATGAATATTTATTTATTGAATAAATAAAATATATATGAAGAGTAATATTACCTACCACGTGCATAGAGAGGCCTACAAACAGTCAATTATATAGGTGGTTAAGCCACAATCAAACAATCTCATTGATGGGTTCTTCCTTATTATACTCTTTTTTCTTTTGCACCCTTAGACCATCTCCAAGGGGCTTCATATTTTACGCCATTCCCTCATTTTAGCCCAAAATGGTGGGCTCCAACGCAGCCCAATTCAGTGTCACGCCGCGTCATATTTTTTTTTTTTATTCTTTTCATCTTTTATGTAAATTACTTTTGAACTCAAATTTCATTATTTTTTTAATTAATTTTTTGGTATATTTATTTTTTAACTGGATCCCCATATATCTTCCTTATTTATGTTATATTGCAATTTATAAATTTAAGAATATGAGTTATAAATTATTAAAATTATTTATTTAGTTTAATTTTAATATAACTTTTAATTGACAGTTAATAATATGTTTTATTGTAAATATATTGGCTGTAATATTTATATATGCTAATTGATATTTAGTTTTTCTAACTAACTAAATGTTTTTAATTGAATTATATACTTCGTACAATAATTGGAATAGTAAATAAAAATGTAAAAATAAAAAATACATGGATAAATATGTGAAGAAGGCAAACGTATATGGATTTATTCAGTGAAATAAATAATTAATAGTAAAGTAAAAGAAAATAATATAATATTAAAGAGAGAAGAATATAAATGGAATATTATATTGGGCATTAAAAATGAAATAAATGATTGGATAGTATACTTTTTAGTTTTTAAAGCATTAAAAGTGAAGGAATTTGGACCCCAATTTTATTTTATTTTCAGATCGCAGATTCATTTATTTGATTATAGTTTTTCTATTTACATTAAACTTGTTGGGTAAGTGTTTATAAGGGACACGTAATCAGCATGTAATGTAGGCCCTTTTGCTGATGTTTAGTAGCTATTCTTCCATGAACCCTAATAATTTTGCTCTCTCTTCCTCAAAGCCATTAGGTAAGATTTATCAGAATCAATTATTAGACTTGTTTCTTCATTTTTCTTATTGCAATTTAATTTTTAAATTTTTATTTTATTTTCCCCTCTTTCTGATGGGCTTATTTATAATTAATTAGCTTTTTTTTTCTAAATAAAAAATAAAAATTCTGTGGACCCTGCAGAGGAGCTTGGAGTGGAGCCCACGATATTTGTGTCATTGGGCTGGATGATATTCGTTCGTTGAGGTCTTTTAATGAACTGTGGGCCTTAGTTAAGGATAGAGTTTTTGGTTATCGAAAAATCAATCTAATTTTTATTTTAATTCAAAAAATGGAATATTATAAAAATAATATAAAAAGATTATTTAGCTAATATTGTATTGCTATTGTATTACTGTTGTACAAATATAAAACAACGGTTGAATTGTATTGGTACTGTTTTTGCAGCATTATCGTATGATTCAATTACAGTTATATAATTATTGTACAGATTTTATACTAGAGTTTTTTTTTATTTAATAAAATGTCTAAAAACATTATTAAAATTTTTTCTAATTTTTGTCTATTTTAAATTATTTTTTAAATTAAAATAAAAAGTGAATATATTTTTATATATTCCACTAAACATTTTTATGGCGGAAGCTGATTTGCCTAGAGCTTTTAAGCCCTACTTTGGAAACCAATTTTCACATTAGAGTAGTCGAATTTGGGGACAATGACTCCTACCATGGAAAATATATGCTACTACCACTACATATTTTTCATTTTTCTTTTTTTATAAAAAAGAAGCTACAGCGTTCTTGTAAATTGTAATGCAATAATGAACTTCAATCATGGTACGTAATTCATTTTAATATTCGTACGCATTAAATTTTCTTTTTTAAAAAATAGATTTTAATTATACAGTTTATTTGTATACATGTCAATTGTTCATAACAATTAATGGTACATAGAATTAATGGAATTTCAATTATTTCATGAATTTCTCTTACTTCAATTTGACTACCAAAAATTGGTTACATTTTATTAAATTTTCAAAAATGTTTATTGAATATAAAAAATATCGTTATCGAACCTGATAATATTCTCTTTATATTAAATAAGAACTAACTGTGTAATTGTCATGAATCAAACTCAAAATTTTCATATGTCACAATTTTTATTTTAAGTATGATAACCAACAAATCACATTCTGATTGACTTCTTGATAAAAAATTATACATTTTTACTTGAGAGAAATTTACTTTTCGTAAAAATGTAATAATAATTGATTTAAACTAATGAATTTTTTTTTTTTGGATTAACATACAGTGAGTATTGCATCCTCAAATTTTTTAATTTTTTCATTTTCACTATAAAATAAATTTTATTGCGATTTTACTCTTATTTCAGATGGGTAATTGTGCATTTACAAAATGAAAATGCAAATTCAAAATAGTGAATATTATAAATTTGATGGGTGCAACGGAATATTTATAAAGATTAGAGTTTGAGTAAATAAAAATGTGAGAAATCAAAGTATATTTTTGTATTAATCCTACAAAATATTTCAAAGTAAATTTGATAAAGAAAGAAATTGAAGTGCACACTAATCAAAATCATGATATTAAAGAACCTTATCTTTACTTAATCAATAGAGATCCAATTGCTCCACTCTCACTTAGGACCATACACTAAGGTCTATCCACTAAAATGACAAAAAAACCCAATTTGAGAATTTTGGAAATCCCATATTAATTAGGACATGTAGCTGTATTGTAGGACATTTGTCCCTCAATAAAAATTTATATATGCTGGTTGTTGCCTTAACTAGCATTCCTTCCTAAGCTAGGGAGACAATCAATTATGCTTCTTCTTCTCATAATAAAAACAATTTATTTATTTATTATTTATTTCTGAATGTCAAAACCTAATTAAGACTCATATAATTGTAGGGTAAGTAGGGTCAGATTGAAGGTGGTGTTACAAGTAATAAGTAACTTTGCTATCTGCATAAAACTTTCTAATTAGATATGATAAATTGGATTATCATTTATATATAAGTATTTGAAAACGGTTATAGTTATAATTTTGGAGTTTAAAATTAGCTAGCTTCCAATTTTTCTCATTCAATTCATTTCATTTCTGACCAATTGAACTAATTAACTAAAAAATATTTCGTAAAAACGGCTAATCGTAAGTTTTAATTGCAATTTCGAGGATGAATTTGTTTTGACCTTAACAATTCATTTGTTTTATAAACTAATTTGATTTAATTAATTTGCATTTTAAAAAAATGGATGAAACTGAAACTAGAAAAATTATTAATTATAGTATTATTTTTGAGGGAATATTAGTTAGTTGTATAGTATTAATGAGTTTCTAACAACTTAATTTATTTATAATCAATAAATTATTAAATTGAATAAAACTAATTTGATTTTAAAGTAAATCCGAATTGAAATCGAAACCGTTTGCTGTTGACATGTTAAGCATGTGATAAATTTTTTTTAAAGGAATACATTAATTAATTCTAAAACAATTTAACTGGATTTATTTTTTTTTTTTTTAAGTTTCAAGCCACTCTCAATCCACATTTAGATTTGTAAATTATTGAACTCAATTAATTTATAATTGTTACTAAACTCTTAATTATAATATTATTGACTTAGTAGAGAAGTATATGAACTAATGATGTGAAAAGAAATAATAAAAAATTAAGATAGTAGTTTGCCGACTAATAGTAATTACTTAGTGATAATCATTTAGATGTGAATGGTTGAGCTTAAATTTCAATCTCAATCAACCAAATTAATTAATTAATTACTTATTAGGGTAATAAAATAGAGAGTGGAAGTAGTTTTCACATAACATCCTATCCTATTCCTTTACCTCTATAAAAATGTGACCTTCTCCCTAACTTCAATACATTTCAATATGACCCCACTTTCTGCCCCCAAAATATATAAATCTTTAATAAAAATATATTTTGACCTTTCTCTCCCTTTCAACATTTTGAATTTCTTCAACGGCACACACATATATACTGTTCAAATGCTGATCCCTTCCTTAATTATTTTGGTCAATTCCTCTTATGAGGTAGATGGGTTTTTTGACTGTTTGTATTTAATTAATTAGTTCATGCCCTTCACTTATTTAATGCTATATATCTTCACATAGTATCTTGTTGTAATTATTTATTACCAGATTAGCGTTTTACAATTAGTGAAAAAGGTTAACGTTTTAGAAACTAACCATTCAAAATTTGGTAAAAGAAAACAAAATTAGAAAAATAATACGACATTATAAGAAATCAAAAGTGTCATAATCCCGTATCTTAAAGACATTATTATCTAATAACATAAAGTAAGCCACTAAGAAAGTAAAAAAAATAGTAGAAAACTGTTTAATCTCAAAATACAGAAATAAAAAATGATGGAGCTTTGAAATTGAGAGCCAAAGCTTCCATTTTTATTTTAACGCATTCAAAAATATTCTAAATTTTAATAAAAGATAAAATTTTCCGGTAAAGGTACCATAAATTTCTCTAAATTCCAATATTGCATACTTCGACTAAGATATTAGATAATTTAGTTTAATGCCTTGATTTATGTAAACTATAGTTCAACTTATGGGTTTCCAATAAGGTTATGTCAGCAAAGTAATTGCCACCATCCCAAAATTGTGGCCGCAACTGTGTCTGAACGAACCAAAGTCCAACCATGAAGCTTTCAAATTTTAACTATCTAATATGCAAAATTACACAAATATCACCGTTTACAAATCTCTTTTTAAATCAAAATTCAAGCTTAGAATCTCATACAAGTTGAAAATCATTCTACCTAGCTCCAAGTTCAAATCTCTAAACTTTTTTTATAGGAAAATTTGATTAAATTCTACGTCTGACTCAATTACAGTCTAATTATTAAAAGAAGGAATTGAGTTTCGTATAGTTGAACATTGAAAACCTATAAGAAGGTCTATAGGTATAAATAATTAAATTGCTCAGTCAGTTCCATAAATAACAGAAAATGCCTAATAAGACACAAATCATTTATAGCACACCACATATAATACCATATATCATGAAAATGTTGAGAAGACTTTGTTAAGTCATAATATCATTCATGCATAAAAGTGTCACGCATGTAACCTCCCCTAGTTAGAAATATCATTCACACATAATATTGTCACGTGGATAATATCTTCTTAGTCAGAAATATCATTCGCACATATCAACTCTATGCATATAATTTATTCTTAGTCAGAAATAATATTCGCACATATCAATTCTATACATATAATCCATTCTCAACTAGAAATATCATTCGCATACCTATGCCATTTTCAAAATCTTTCCTCAACTACGCCTAAGTGTTATCATATTTCCTTTATTCAAGTGTAAAGGTGAGGATTAATAGAATACTTAAATGACATATAACAATCAGAGTAAGTTTAACAAATTGGTTTAAGTCATTTTGTTTGTAAAATGGGTCCAACTTATTATAAGTCCAAATTAATAATAATAAATTGAATATTAATTGATAATTGACTAATGAGTATGCAAATTTTCAATATGGTACAAAGATTGTCGAGATGGGATCCAAACTCAAAATTATAAGGTTTATTACACCTTGACGGACCCGATTAAGCAGTCAATACTTGTCAAGGTGACAAAATCACAACTTGAAATATAAGAATTATTGCACTTTGACAAACATAGGTTGAGCTGTCGATACTTGTTAAGGTGACAGAATGACCAAAATCACAACTTGACGTATAAAGGTTATTGCATCTTGATAGACCTATATTGAGTTGTCGATACTTGTCAAAGTAAGGGAATTACCACTTGAAAAAGTGTAAAGGTGTATGGATATTCCCAAATTGATAAAAAAAAAAAAATAGAATACATAAATGGCATATAAGGAGAGTAAGTTTCACAAATTGGTTTAAATCATTTTATTTATGAAATAAATCTAACTTAGTAGTATAAATTGATAACAATGAATTGAATATTAAATCGACTAATGACTGATAAGGTTCAGATTCTCAACATCAAGTCTCAAATTTTAAAATAAACATAAAAAGGGGTTATTCAAAATCAAGATGAGATAGTGTTGGTTCTAAATTCCAATCCAACATAATTTAAAGGAAAAGGCAATAATTATAAGATTAAAAATTACATGCAGAACCGTACAGTCACCCGTACCTGGCTAAATTGAGTTCCCTACCAACATCATATTAATTTTAATACTATATTTTTATTTTTGATAAATATTATATTAGGCCCCAGGCATGTTATAAGTAAAGAAATTCATTTTCAAATGGAAAAGGCATAAGGACATACGACTCCTTCAATCCAACACCATAATCACCATCAGCGCCCAACTCTTTTTTTCCTTTCTGCTGCTAACCGCCTACCAATTGGAGTATCTCAAAGTAGAGTGCTTCAATTGCATCAATTTGAGCATTCAAAATAAAATAGGAAAATTTGAGGATCAAATTGTAACTTTAGTTTATAAATTTTGAAAAAGAAAAACACAATTTATAAATAAAAAATAGTTTTATCTAATTTGACTAATTTTATAAGGTTTGCTAAGCACACAAGTCTTCTCCTAATCAAACACAGGATTGTGAGTTTCGATGCAACGGTTAGCTTCACACACCCTTCCATGAAAACCTTAGCTCGTCTATCATTGGTCTGATTACGTCATCAATTCTTTTTTCTTTTTACTGAAAAAATAAATAATATTATGATTAAATTAGCAACAAAATCAGTGCCCTACAAAACCCATCAACCGTAACGTAAATCCATACTGTAGTCCTCCAAGTACCATATGAATGCTCTTCTCTCCCTCCCGCTCACGGACGCAATTTTAAAAATATTTAAGGCTGACATAATAATTATCAGAAATTTTGACTTTTGAAAACCTACGGGACAGCTACTAAATTAAAGGCTAGAGCACACGTGTCTTCCACGTACGCACTTAATTAACAGGTGTCTTTGCTGACCATTTTACGTGTTAATTGTGTTTATTATTTCGTATTTCCGTTCCGTTTCTAAAACCTCCCCCCTTCCTTCCCCTGCCTAGTGTATGATGCACTACGCTCCAAAGCAGTTGATCGGAACGGAATCGGACAGAGTTGTGATTTTGTCACGTGTTCGAGGTCAGTTTCGTCAATATGGATTTATACCCATACGTAAAAGTATATGCTTCTACGGCTGGAACCCATATTAGGAGAGTACGGTTACTAGGGGGTTGGTCTTACAGACGATATCGTTTAATAGATAGCCAATGGGTTTTTTTTTTTTTTTTAATTTTTTAAGACAAACGCCCTTCAACATCCGAAAATTCTTCCAGAGCCGACAAAGATACCTTTAACTCAAGGATATGGTGACCTAAACAACCTAGTCTTTAAAATAAAAAATGTACCCGGAAAAGACAGTTTTGCCCTCAGTTGTTTGTTCTCTTCCTCCAATATAAAAAGATGATGAGGGTCAGAGGGTGGTTAAGAATTTTTCTTTTTTTTTTTTAAAAAAAATATGGTTGCATATATAATTAAAGATTATTTTTACTAGTAATTTGGTAATATAGCTGTCCAGACCAGACCATAGTCATTGCAAGTTACAAAATTAGGAGTGAGAAAAAATAATCCGCACATGCATAACCGTCTGCACTATAGTGCGGTCTGGGTCTGTAATTTAATTTATGTAAACAATAAAAGGTGCGGTTTGTAGTTTGAGTCTTGATTGAAATGAGGTTTACGGTTTCAACCGCATCAATTATATATTTTCATTTCAAAACCCTAAAATCAATTCATTCTTAATTCTGGTTCAATTCGAGCCAACGGCTCCTTTTTTCTTCCTCTCCTCTCCTCTCACTGTCATCCTTTTCATCTCATGCAGCCCAAACCGACGGAGATCATCAAGCCACTGCTCCGGTTTTCGCTTCTCCTCCTCTTCGTGGTCTTTGGTAGTTAAGAGACGGAGCGTACTCTTAGTATGTTTGAAAAGCTTATTTCAAATTTATTGATTTTTTCTCTATTTTGTTGAGTTTGCTTCTTCTCTTTTGTTTTTAAGAGATGAATTCTTGTCTTGATTTAGATGGATGTAGCCTAGAGAAAAGGAATCGAAAGATAGAACTTCAATGAAATAAATGAAGCATCGAAGTTGCTCATCACCATTGTCCAAGATCTGTCAATTAATAGAGCTTTAATGGAGCTCAGATAGAGCTGTTCATGGGTCGGGTTTGGGTCAACCCAGACAGATCTGATGTAACTCGAAATCCAAATGTGGGTGTTTTTGTGGCCCGGCCGAACCCGAAAAGTTAATAGGTCAAGGTTCGGGCCAATGAAAATCCGATTTTTCTCCAAAATTCAATCCGACACAACCTTATTCATTAGACCAGACCGATCCGAACCTTGATAGGTTCGGTCCAAATTGTTGGGTTCGTTTTTTTTTTATGCACCAATACGTGTCCATGTTTCAAAACTGGAAAAATCAGATTCTTTTCACTTATTATTTTTTTTTCCAGCAGTAGTGCTTCCCAATAAAATCTTATTCTCAAACCTTTTATAGTCTTTGATTCTTTGGTTTGTAATTATTTTATATCTTGCAATGATTCTTATCTTTGGTTTGTAATTATTTGAGGTTGTGGGTTAGAAATTATGGAAGTTGAAGGCAAATTTCAGGGTTCAGTTTCTAGTTTTTTAATTAGAATGTGAGTGTATGTATTTGTTTATCATACTTTATTTTGTTTGATTTAGTTCATATTTCTTGTGTTTTTGATATTTGGTGATTGAAGTTTGAAGGCATGTTTGCTCCTGCAAAGTGAACCGGGAACTTATGTTTTTTAGTTTAGACAATATTTAGGATTTTAGAAATGTAATCCTTTGTTTGTTTCTAGAAAAAATATACTACTAAATATATTTGGTTTTTACGGTTCAAAACGCAGTGGGATTTGAATTTCAAACCGTATATCCCAGTTGAATTTGCGGCTTACAATTTCATAAAATCACAAATTATGGTGTGGTCTGTGGTTTGAGTTTTGTGGTGCGGTTAACCGCATTTGCTCGCCCCGAGGCAAAATTAATATATTAAGTAATAGAAAGTCTTAGAAAATGCAATAAGGTTATCTATGATAATAAATCCCAATGTTTATATATTTATTTAGGGATAATTATTTACAGGTACTTAAGGTTTTGCGTAATATATTCTGGAGTCTTTCGATTTTGAAGATTGTACAAATAGGTCCGTTTGTCCACAATGGCCGTTAACTGGCTATTATATTTACATAAAACATTACTCTTTGTATTTCTTTCTATTTTAGGTTCTTAAATTTTATATTAATATACTATCAGATCCTCTTTAATTTGTTATGTGTATATTTAATTTTTTTTTACAAAATAAAAATAATAATAATAATAATAATAATAATAATAATAATAATAATAATAATAATAATAATAATAATAATAATAATAATAATAATAATAATAATAATAATAATAAATTTTACTTGGTTAAAATTGCATATAAAGATTAGTTGCCGATATTTTTTGGATATACTAATGAAACTGCAGGGACTATTTTGTAAAAAGTCTCATAACTACATTTTTTTTCACATTCAGAACCCTAGCCATAGCATCTTAAAAACAGTTGCTAGACCAGAAACAACCCACGCTGGCATCACATGAGGATGTTGGTGGTCGCGCAACTCTTGCGCCTTTACTGGCCCTCCGATCTAACACCAACGAAACTGATTTGTCTAGAAATCGCGAAGAACATTTTCTCACTTTGTTTCGATTTCTCAAATAGAGCTCGCAATTGTTGATTTTCAGCCACCATGAAAGGCAACTTGTGGAGCAAGAACTAATCGCACAATCAACATTTTACTGCAATCGAAAAAGACAAAAGGTGAGATGAGAAGAGGATCAATTCCTCTATTCGATTTTTAGAAATCGATCTTTCTCGTTTCTAGAGATCGCTGCAACCTTTGGACCTTCTACGAAAGGTGTTCTTTGTCGGAGGTAAGCAAGCGTTGATCGAGGATTGTCGCTCTGGTAGCCTTTAGCCGGCAGTGGATGGGCTAGATCGAGGCTGGAATAGATGCAACAACGCGATGGTGGTCTTGGATCTGGTGCTCAAGGAAGAAGACAATAAAATTTAAAATTTAAAATTATTATCATTATTATTAAAATTTAAAATTAAATATACACATAAAAAATTAAAAAGGACCTGATAGTATATTAATATAAATTTTAAGGACTTGAAATAGAAAAAGATACGAAGGGTAATATTGTCATTTTATATAAAGATAACAGTCAGTTAACAGTCATTATAGACGAAAGGACCTGTTTGTACAATTTTTAAAACTTTATGAACCTATTTATACAATTTTTAGAATCGAAAGACCTCAAATTATATTATACAAAATTTAGAAACTTGTAAATAATTATCTCTATTTATTTATTTATAATTTTTTAGGTATTATTGATTTATATTTCATTAATTAATTTTCTTAAAAATATATATTTTCCTCATTAAAATATAATAAGTATATTTTAAAATTTTTATTCTAAAGTTATATATTTTTTTTTGTTCCCATGACTCTATTATGTTATTAACATTCTTTTTTCTTTGTAACAAAATAATTCATTAACATTCTTATTTCTGTCGCTATTAAAAATCAGTGGCCTTTTGAAAATTAATATCCACAGTATATATTTTTTAAAATTTTGAAACTAATTAGTCTATTTCCCTAATGTCACTACTGCTACATACACGGTTTAACGAGTTGACTCAGTGAGTCATGATTGGACAGTAAAATACGACCCTCACCTGAACCCTCTGCGCAAAAGCCTAATAACTCGGAAAATTATTATGAAAAAGGGCCCGAGTCAAACTCCAATTTTTTTTTTTTTTTAAAAACTCCAATTTTATTAAAAATTGAAAATCATCCATTTTTTACATTAATTAATGTTAATTATTGTTTAACAGTTGTTAAATTGTTTCTTTAAAAAAAAAAAAAGAAAACAGTTGTTATATTGTACGAGCCAAACAAACTCAAATAGAAAAATTTGAATGCGAAAATCATATTTAAATCATTGAAATAATATATTGTACACAATATTGAATATCACTTATTACAAGTATTTATTATAACATCAAAATTAATTATTTTATCACATATTTATAATTATAAATTAAGGAAAAAATTATAAAAACAAAATATGTTATGATTCTAATTTTTTATATTGTTAAAATTTCAATTGAAAGAAAATTCTATAAAAGATCAATACACTTTTTTAATTTTAATGATAAAAAAATCACACTTATTTTCGACGTTTTTTAATGTTTTGCATCGATCGATAAATTCTGATATATTTTATAAAATTATTCTTTTATAAAAATTATAAAATTTTCTGCAAATAATTCAAATACCTAATTTTAAAGTTATATTATATAGTTAATTTTCAGTTCACAATTAAATTAAAAATGTAAACTGAATTATTTTTTACAGAAATTTAAAATCTAAAATTTTCCAATTAAGAAAAAGAAATTACTGCAATATAGTAGGGTGTAAGAATTGAAAAACAAAGAAATACAGGAGTTGTACAATAGGGTCAATGGCTATGTAGGCATATTTATTACAGACAACATCTCATACTAAAGTAGGGTCAATTGACTTAACCATCATATTAGAACTATGGTTAAATCCCTTGATTTGGGTTAAGGTTAAGCAGCACAACCACAAAACCCAGATTTTTATCATCAACAGTCATCACTGCTCATCATCGCCATCATCATAACCATTAAGCTCCTCCTCCTCCTCCTTCTTCCTCCTCCTCCTCCACCACCTCCACCTACACCATTTCAAGAAATAAAACAGAGTAAAAATAGAAACTCATTAATCTATTCTCTTTTTCTTTTACAGAATTCCATCAACATCACCATCCCCACCATTAATCTTCTTTACAAAAACCCTAATTTACTTTGAACGAAACATAAATCTGCAACTTCTTTAAAATCTTTTTATTTTTTTCTTTCTTTAAAGCTTAAATTAAATGTTAGAGCTATGGACATAGCCCCATCAACCGCTTCCACCACAAACAACAATAATACCAACAACATCAACAACAACCCAAATACCCCCAATACAAAATCACCTGACCAAGAAACGGAAACTCCGACCCGGATCCAGCCAGCTAAGCCTTTGTCTTTCACTAACGGCGTTTTAAAACGCCACCATCCTCACCTCCACCACCACCATCTTTCTGCTCCTGTAGTCATAACTTACAAGGAATGTCTTAAGAACCATGCCGCTACTTTAGGTGGTCATGCTTTAGACGGTTGTGGAGAGTTTATGCCTTCTCCTACAGCTACCCACACCGATCCTACTTCTTTAAAATGTGCCGCTTGCGGTTGCCACCGCAATTTCCACCGACGGGAGCCTGAAGATTCTCCTCCTCCTCCTCCTCTAGCTAATACCACCACTACTATTGAATACCAACCTCACCACCGTCACCACCCTCCGCCGCCACTGCCACAAGCACAACCTTACAGAAGCCCCAATTCTGCATCTCCGCCGCCGATCTCTTCTTCTTACCCATCTGCGCCGCACATGCTGTTAGCTCTATCAGGTGGCGTATCTGCTGGGTTAAACGACAATTCAAATTTAAACGTTTCGGGTGGTGGCGTTTCTGCGAGAAAACGTTTCAGGACAAAATTTAGCCAGACTCAGAAAGAAAGAATGTATGAATTTGCAGAAAGAGTTGGATGGAAGATGCAAAAAAGAGACGAAGAATTAGTTCATGAATTCTGCAATGAAGTTGGGGTTGATAGAGGTGTTTTGAAAGTATGGATGCATAACAACAAGAACACTTTCGGCAAGAGAGATTCAAATGGAAATGGAAATGGAAATGGAAATAATAATCTTGAAAATAACATCAACAATGAGAATCTGAATCATCATCATCAAGAACATCACTTTGGGAATGATAATGTTGCTAATGTTGCCACTACTAATGGGTCTTCTTCATCTTCTTGATTCAATCTTTTCTCTTTTGATGATGGTCAAGATTTTAATAAATCTTAGCTAGACAAGAGAATGAGAGATCAGATCAGTAAGCATTTTTTTTTATTTTTGTCATTTTTCTTCTCTAATTTTAGTTTAATTAATTGCCATTTTCTTCTTCTTCTGTTTCTTTTTTATTTTCTTGGGTTCTAAGAGTAACATGAATGAAAGAGATTTGATCCAAAGATGAAAAAAAAAAATTATTTTATATGTTTCTTGGGTTAATTAATTGATTTAGATGCTTTAAGCTTTTACTTTGCCTTTTTTGAGACATGATTTGTTTGGTCTTTGCTTATAGTATTTAGGAGTTAATTAATATAAAATTATGTGGGGATCATAAAAAAAAACTTTCAATTCAGTTCACTTTTAATTAAAAGATTAAGAGTTGATTAACCAATCTTTTCTTTAATTTTTTTTACTAATTTCATTTATTAGAATCTAATTAATGTAGCTACTAGCTAGAGCCAAGAAGGGGGAAGAAGAATTAGAAAGGGAAAGAAAGAGAGATTCTTCTCTTATCTTGTGTCTGAGAGAAAGAAGCAAAAAGCGGTGTCACATAGATTAGGGCGGTTACATATTATTCTAACATTATCTAATCTAATCTTATATTTTTTTTCATTAAATGGAATTTTCTTATAATACTATGTTTTTAATTAAATAATTAGAAATGCATCATTTCAAAACACTTTTCAATCATCAGCAATTTTTATTTATTAAGATTCTTGATGAGAAGTTTTATTAATTAATTTCTGATTTTAGAAACTTTAATTAGTGCCCACTGTGTTATTAAAAAAATACATATCCTTTCTTTAATTAATTAATTAATTAATCTTTCTTTATTATTCTAATTCAATGCACGAGAGAAAAGCTGTTTAGAGGTTTTTGGTTTATGTGTATGTAGATATATCATACTTAATTAATACCTAATAAGGGGAACGTACTAATATATAATCTAATCAGATTGTGTTTGCAGGTTTAGTATTTAATTAATTAGTGCGTAATGATGAGATTAGAAAAGTATAATATTTTATTATCACTTTCCTTATAAGGGAAGCAGGGATAATCATGATTACTTAGTTTAATTAAATACGTATTATAATTATAGAGGGGGGATGACGAAAAGAAAAGAAGAGTGGGTGTAAATGGGAGGAATGGTCATATCTGGAAAATGGGTAGTTTGTTTTGGTTTCTGGTGAGTGATGAAGTCAGAAATATATTGTTTTATGGTCTTTCTGAAGGACCCAACTGCCCCAAAGCATGGGTCAATAACCCTATCTTCTACCTATAATACCCAGTATTGTATTTATGTTTCATTAATTCAGGAGTATGTATACTTAAATCATATGTCCACAAATAATTGCATGCCCTTTGTGATAAGTTTTTTGATTGAAAAAGTATTAGAGACCTCTTTAATCCTTGTTTTTCATCTCTTTTTTCTTTTGTCATCTATGCTGACTCTCATATCAAAAGTAAATTACATATACAAAACAAAAATCTATTATCGTAGAAACTCCAAACAATTCAACTGATAATTTTGAAAAACAAGAAAACATTTTTGTTAAAGTGGTTCTCTAAACTCCAAGGTGGGAGTGTATTGATAAAGAGCTATCCTAACTTAAGTGAGATCGTAATTTCAAATCCTCTCATATTCGCAACGGTCTAAAATTTGTGTTAGAGTTTTGTTTCAAGAAAGGAATCTACTCACTCAAATGAGGATTAATCCACATTTTTGTCCATGTATTTGTTTTAAAAATAAACTTTTTTGTCCTTATGATTTAGTTTGTAAGATGTTTTGGTCCTTTTTGGTCCTTTAAAATAAACTTTTTTGTCCTTGTGATTTAGTTTGTAAGATGTTTTGGTCCTTTTTGGTCCTTCTGTCAATTTTACACAAGTTTTTGTTAAATTTTTATATGAAATGATATTACTATCCTTTGTTAATTGGGCCTAGTTAAGAGAGGGAACAAAGTGAAAGTCACTTCATCTTATGGACCATTTCAGCAATTTGTCAATACCACCATTCAAACTAGTTTCCGGCCACAAAATCAACCATAATAAACTCCAAAATGAAGCTCTTGCTATGAGAAATCATGTACTTAGTTTTATCATCAAATTGCCATAAGATCTAAAACTCACGGTTCGTTCGTATTTTCACTTTCTATCAGAGAGTTGGCTGGCAATAAAGGTTTTGCCTTCTCATGGTCTCTCTCTGGTGGCCTCTGCTTCCTCAATCGATCCTCGAAAATCATGAATTAGCGAACACATTTTCATGGTTGCTAGATGTTTTTTCTCGATTACTGTTGCCAAAAGTTGTCACCAAGGTTGAGAACGGTGGAGCTTTCAAAACTTAAGCTTTCTATTGGGCTGTAGCCGGACAATGATGATTGAATAGCTGGCGGTGGAGCTTGTTGGTCTCGTTCGGCAATGGACGTGTGCAGTTTACGTTTTTTTCTTTTAATTTAAATTGTAAAATTACAATTTGATATCTATTAACTAAAAGAGGTAATTAATTAATTATAAACGTTAATGTCATTTTTTAAGAAAAATAACGGAATACTGACTATTATTTAACATGTATAAAATAGTTTGAGTGAAAAATTTTATTTCAAAAATATATATTATATAAAAAACAGAGATAAAATTGTAATTTTTTCGATAAAAAAAAAAGGAAATGTCTACTTATAATGGTAAAGTAGGAGTAATATTTTTAAATTTTACAAATTAACGTTGCTACTCGGTTTTTTTTTTTTTGTCAAAAAAAAAATTCTACTTGGGTGTTTAATTGAGACAATCTTCAGAGAGAGACATTGACTGATTATGAGAGTGAGACATTATTTAATAACCGTTAGGTTTAAAAATTAATAGCTCTATTCAAGACAGGCACCTTGCTTGTGACTCGCATTTATACATTTTTTTTTTTTTTTTAGGAAAGCATTTATAGATTTTGTTAACAATCAAGTCCGAGGAAAAAAAAAAAGTTTATGTTTGTTTGGTTGACGGAATTGAAGCCTACAAATTTAAACATTCTTTGATGTATTGAATTTTTTATTTAACTACAACAAATAGACATAACACAAATTCAATTCTTATTTCAACATACAAAAATTGCTAATAGTAAGAAGTAGAATTTATAAGTGTTCTAAATTTCATTTTTTTTAATATTTAAAAATAATAAATGTTGTATTGTAATTATAATATTTAATAAATAGATAGACTGATATAATTTCATTTAAATGTTTGCATTTATTATGTACATGGTTATTTTTAGTTTATGTGGATGGTAAAAATTGAAAATTAATATCTAATTTTGTTATAATTTAAAAATGAAACACTTATTATGAGACAAAAAAATTAAAAATTAATACATTTATTGTGGGACGAAAAAATATTTTATTATCGTGCCAAACTAATTATGAGATTGCATATTTACATAATCATTCAATTTAAATTTGATTCTATAACACTGAAATCCAATGATACCTTTAGCTAACATTTCTATTCTGACTAATTGTATGCGCGGGATAAAAAATGTATCTCTAAAATTGATCTATTCAACATGGAAACATTTCACAATTCAACACTTCTTATTATTACTAATTTTTTTAACGTTGTTATTTGATTGTGTAATAATACAAAAATTTATTTTAATTGCATTTATCAATTATTTACAAATTACTTATAAATTAATATTTAGTAATTATTGGATCAATTGACAAGACTGTTCTAACTTAATTAATAGGTTATAAGTTTGATTTTTAAGAATATAGCACTCTGATAACTAAATACGGCGACCTTAATAGTTTCCGTTGTGCTTCAATTTGAATTAGTGTGAGGCAGATGAACGATTTTAAAGACAATAATACTCTAAGATATCGATAGATGATAAAAAAGAAAAATATTACAATTTTATAATTATAAAATAAAAAACTAAATTAAACTCTGGAGGCAAAGATTAGAAAGATTAGTTTAGATAAAATCTTAAACTTTTACGAACTGTTTTAATTTTTCACCATTTTCAGATTTTATGATTTGAAAAAAAAAAGAAAAATCTTATTCAATCAGGAAAAATTTTGATTTATGTGAAAGTTGATCCATTTATTTTTAGAAGTACAATATAGTAATGGATTTATAATTGTTTAAAATAAGAAAAGTTTGAATTTTGATATAAGCTCAGTTGGCAACACTGATTGAAATATTTAATATATTTAAATAGATATTTAATCATACTTTATATTTGAATGATACGTTATAGTGATTGGTTATCTCTAATTACAATGAAATAATTGCGATGAAAATTGAAATAAAGTCTATTTTGACAATGAAACAATCTTTTTTCTCCCAGTTATCTATATTTTCCCTTTAAAATTAAAAGAAGTCATGTCTGGGAAATAATTCATATGTTAGGATAGAATCTTAACTTTTGCCTAAAATTTCTTCGTACTTATCTAAGTTATTAATTAATACTAATAGCTAGCTTAAGCAGGCAGTTAACCTTGTTAATAATAATTGATTGCAAGAAAAAAAAAATTATGACCCTACACGCCTCCATTTACAAGCACTCTATTTTTTAATGAATGAGATTAAAAGAAATAATATGTGATTAGAGATTAAACTTTGAAGTTAAGGGTCTAAATCTCACCACAAATCACAAAGATTGAGTAGCATATGGACCAACTTGAGGTACCATAATATTCCCTTGTGTGTGTGTGTGCACGTGCACTAACTAGCCCACTTCTAAAAGTATTGCCCTTGCAAGTAAATAAATCGGTGCTTTTTTTTTTTATGCCTTTAACTTCTTCTTTTTTTTTTTTTATTAAAAAAAACAAAATTTAAAATAATTTTGTTTTTCCTTTTATCCTAAGATGAAATCATTATATTTATGGAGTATGAATTTAAAATCAATCATGGTTTTTTTTTTTTTTTATTCATTTGGAGATCTAAAGAGAAAAAAATAGTATGAACTCTCTCCAACATAAATTATTTATTTTATATTTGAGAAAATTAAAGCGTATCAACACAATATATATATAAAAGCCACATATATCAATTTGTTAATTTCCTAATTAACATAAAAAGTTAACTAATTATTTTTTGAAAATTAAATAAAAATTAACTAATTTATATAAGATTTGTGATATCTGAGTAGCTATTAAATTATTGGATTGAAGATGAAAATTAGGCATGAGGAGACAAAAAGAAGAATGAACGTGATTAAATAATTTGTTTGTGTAGATTCATTCATAAAGTAATTGAAACATAGTTTTCATATTTAGGCAAAGTGAAATTGTAGGTGTGATTTACAAATTAAAATAGTAAAGATTACTATAGTTAATATTATTATGGTTTAAGCTAAAAGTAGAAACTGTCGTTAGAGAAACATAAAGCTAAAAATTAATCACGCAAAAAGATATTGGTAGGCCTTCCTTATTAGTTAAGATGGAGCTTTCTTTGAAAACTACCTTTGTGCTAAACTGCTAATCCTCCCTTTTCATATCAGCTTCAACTATTACTCAAATTGTTCATAGTTACATACATACACGTAACCCTTATTAAGTATATTTTCAAATAATTCCAAATCTTAACCTTAATGTTCTATAATAACAAGTATGATTTGTAAGAATTCAAAGTTAGATTAAATATTCATTCGCACTAGATTACTCAAAAAAATGTTGAAGAGAAATTTTATTTTGTAAAATTTTACATCATTGTTACAATCTCATGTTTTTTTTAATGGAAAAAACATGTTGTTCTTAATTATTTTTGGCTTATTTGTTTCTTTCAATAAAAAACGATTTAAATGGTAATGATTCAATTTGTGATTTGTTTTGTTCATTTGCACCCATTACTTCATTCCACAATATAAAATGGACCCATGGTGCAACATTTGCCGTTTACAGCCCACGTGTACGAGTATGCATCTCATTCACCATCGCATCTGTTTTTTCTACGCTCTGTTTCATGATCAAGTACGTACGTTTGTTTCAAAGCACTCTTCATCCATTGCAATGGCACCATTCTTCTACTCATTTAATTTTCTCAAAATTCCATTTCAAATCGAACAAACACAACTTCTAATTGCGATTCTCAGCATCATCCTGTGTGATTACTCTCCATACATGAGAAATTCTATAAACTAAACTTGTGCCCAAAAGAAAGAAAAAATAAAGAATATATATAGATTATTATGACGCAGGTGATGTGTTGGTCTTAAGGTTTGTCCGCAGGTACCCACTTGTTGGATTTTACAAGATTTTGCTTCTCCTTTAGCAATTGTCCTTTAGGGGACTGAAATGGTTGCTATGAAAGGCGTAATTGCCTACTCATCATTTTGAATAATAACAATAATTATATATTACCAATGAATATGTTCAAATTTTAACATTGTGAAAAACATAAATCAACACAAATAATTTGAAGTTTAAAAATGGGGTTAAATTATAAAAATAATAAGAATACTGTTGTGTTTGGTAATTGCAATAACGTTATTGTACCAGCAATTGGCTATCACTACAGCACCGTCCCTACACCAAGCAGGTCTCTATCTATTTATTAGGGTTCTACGTTTTTCAATATTAACTCTATCTATATAAGTAAATTAATTACAGGTTCCTCTTTTGTGATAAATAACAGTACAAGTGTCAAGATTTCCTTTTACTATTTGTTACCTATGAAGTTATTGCAAGGTTTTGTTAATTAAATTTAAGAGTTATCGCATATTTTAGATTTTTAAAAAAATAGGTCACGTAATTGACACGTATCTACCCAGTAATTTCAATTGTATTTTGATAACGAGGCCGTAAAATGAAATGGTCGGCATTTGTAAAGATTTATTGAATTTCAAATAGGTTAGATTTCAAATTATAATTGCTAAACAAAAGTGGTATATATGTTTAGACTATTTATTAAGAGATGAGGTGTTTTAGGAGAATTAGAATTGGAATTAGAGGTGAAACAGAAAGACTGAAAGGGATATGGAAATGGTATCTTAGCCACTTGGGAATGTAGACAATAAATATATTGCACTTTATAACGTTTAAATCTTCATTTTAAGCTTCTTTCTTGAAGAGTTAGGTTTACATCCACTATTTTATTTTAACCCTTCAACTTGCCTTTTCTCAAAACAATCTCAATTTCTTTTTACACTCTCATAAATTAATTTTACTATTATTTCTTTTTCAACTTCTATATGTTCAAGAATATTGCAAAAGTGGCTTTACTAATTAAATGTACTCTACCAACAATTATATATATATATATATATAAAAGTGAATTACACTTTTAAATTTTTAATCACTAAATATATATTATTGTAATTTAATCTTTTGCGGTCCATCTTATGATTCGTCGTATTGCACCAACCACCTTATCACTCAAAACTCACATCAAAAGATACGAAAATTTATACTTGTTCTTACATACATACCATATATATGTTGTGGATTAACAATTACTTCTATGAAAATAATAGAGTAGTTGGGTATGGTACCTAAATTATATATATGAAGAAGTGAAAATGGAGAAGAAAAGGTGGGAGGTAACAGCATTGGACTTTGAAAGCATGTGAAAATAGAGAGGAAAGAGCCCAATTTGTCTGACCCAAAATTGGAAACCAAATGGTACACTTCACATGCAAATGCAGCCCACTTTGATTGTGACTTTCTAAGCTGCAAACTGCACTTCCATCAACCATCAACAAAATTCTGCCATTTTTTTAAATCCAACAAACTAAACTTTCTTCCGTACTATCCTCACAAATTCAAAAGATCTGATCTGCCTCTATGCAGATGTGCAGCTTGAGAAAATGGTGAAGCAAAGTCTTAAATGCAGAAGATTGAATGATGGGCTGGAATCCATTTCGGACACATGAATGAGTCCAATTCACTAATCTCAGGGCTCAATCCTTAAAAGGCATCAATCGGCTTCTTTTGTCAAATGATTTTCGAATATCATGAACATAGTAAAAAAAAAAAAAAAAGAATATTGAAAGAGAAGAATTGTGAATATATATTTTAGCTTAATATTTTCTACATAATTTGATGATGATTTTAGCACAAAAATTAGAGTTTACAATTTCTTTTTTCAATAGAGAATTTATAATTAAAAATCAAAGAAGTTGAAAAAGTAATGATAGGCGATGCAGAATCATAATTTATTTTTGCGCAATTTAATTGAATTAAACAGATGTCAATTAATGTTCCAATTAATCTTGATAATATATTAACCAAAGACTTAATATGTTTGGTTCAAATTATACTCTACGTAAATAAATTCTTGAGAAAATTTAATTTCTTTTAATTTTAAATTTAAACATAGAAATTAACTACTTCTATAAAAATTTGCTCCAATTTATTCTCAATCAAAGAATGCCTATATCACAATAATTTTTTATAATATTTTTTTCTTTTATCAAATACTTTTTACGATATTTACCCAAAACCGAAATTTTTTTATCAAAATATTATATACTAAATATTATTTTTTCATCACTTAATACCCAAAATTAAAAATAAGACTATAATTGAGAAAAGAAAAAGAAATTGAAATAGAAAGGACACTTGACTCAAAAGTTGTGTCCAAGCCCATGACTTGTCACTTGTTTACTAGATTCTCACTATAAATTTTATGCTTCCCAAAAGTACTTTCTTTTTTTTTTAAAAAAGGGGATCAACCCAAAATACTGACTAAAACTCATATATATATATATATATATATATGTGTGCGCGTGGAGTAAGTGGTACATTTTGGTATAAATATATCTTATCGAGTTAACCACACAAATTAAGGTTTTTTTGACAAAATTAGTTGTTTTAATAGAATTTAATTGTTGAGCAGCTGTTAACTATTTAGGCAGTGATTCATAAATCAATAACACATTATAGTTTGTCGGACAAAATTAGTTGTTTTAGTAAAATTTGATTGTTTGAATAGCGGCTAGTTGTTTAAGTAGTAGTTCATAAATCAATAATTACTGACAGTTAAATATTAAAGAGATTAACTTTTTATAAAATTTTATACTAACATCTAAAAACTACTTAAAATACTACATTATTAAATATAAATATTACATCATTAAATATTATAAAAATGAGTATTTTATAAATCAATAACATTCTCCTTAATCACATTGCCAAATACGTCCTATAGAAATAATCACCAAACATTTCATTTTGTTATTATCACACTAAATTACTTTTTCTTTTATTTTGGGAAAAAAAAAGAATTACTTTTTGTTTCTGATTTTGGAATGACAAAATAAGAAGAAAAAATCAAAATAAAATGAAAAAAAAAAGTATGATAATTTATGGAGGAACATGAGAGAGAGTAGCAGACTGATGATATTTATTATTATTATTTGCCATAGGTGGGCACAGTTTGTTAACTAAAACCAATCATTATATCCCAAATTAGTTTATTTATAGTAGTAAATACATTTATTTAGGAACCAAATATTGTATTTCTGGTTTAGAAAATTGGAGCAGGCGCCAGGCAGAGGATTAACAATTTTGATGAAAAAAGTGACAATTTCAACGTAGTTTGCAAAAGAGATCAAAGGGAGTAACGGGCTTACCCAACTCAATTCTTAATGGGCTTACTATAAAAAACTTTTTCTTCTCCCATTTATACAGATAAATTAGGTGCCAACATAAAATTAATTGTCTTCGTCTAGGAAGTCAATTATGTTACAAGCAATTGATTTTACACATTCCGTTCTTTTTTGGATGTCAAAATATGAAGAAGCTACACTTAGAGAATTGATAGTATATTGATTATGTCTCTCTACAATATTGTATCTTCGTTATTTATACAAGTATATGTATCTATATACACTCTTGCTACAACTGAATATCACTTATTTACAAGTCATGTCAGCAATTTGTTTCTTGTAAGCTGATTGGTCTGCTAACTTAAATGACTAAAATAGCCCCCACTTCAATTGTGATGTGGGAAAGCCCTAGCTGTTGTTTCTCGCAGAGCCTCCTCTCTTGACTTTCTTCATTACTGTGTTCAAAGTATTTTTAAGGGTAGTCCTCTATTTGCGAACTGCAATTGCAATTAAGCTTGTAAACCAACTGAATCGAACCGAATAGTAATAGATTCGGTCGAGTTCGTTTAGGTATTCGTGGTGTTTGAATTCGAATTCGTATTCGACTCGAACATCAATTAAAAGTTCGAATTCGATTCGGCAACTAATCGAGAATATTCGCGAACAGTTCAATTACAGTATTTGATTCAAATATTCAAATTATAGTTCGTTTAACCGGTGAACTGTTTTTCGAACACCCTCAAAACAGCGTTGTTTTAAAACGACGCCGTTTTGAGGGTGTTTGAAAAACAGTTCGTAAATAGTTATATTCAGTTCGAGTTCGGTTCGTAAAATATTCGAACTCAAAAATTCGGCTCGTTTGAATTTAGAATATGAATTGAATCGAATTTTTTTTCAAATCGAACGCCAAATGAATTTTGAACTGTTTGATTTATTTGCAGCCCTAATTATAATCAACCAGTAGAATATGGTTCTACAAAGTTTTGTAACACCAAACAAACCAAGTGTTGGCATTCTATCATTCCCAATAAGTTATAAGGTTGATTTGAGTTTTATAAAAATTGCATTTACAAGCAGAGAACGTTGTAATATATCTTGAGAGGTATTTGATTGTATATAATTGTATGTGATTAATGTACAAAGAATTCAATATCAAAATTATATGACGTTTGTTTTTGTATATTGTTGTTTCTAATTCTACAAATTATTTTGTAATTTGCATATAGAATCCACATTTTCCTTAATCAAAGTTAGAGGTTGGCGGGTTGTCAAGAAGAGAATAAGAGATGCAGAGAAGTTGTTTGATGAAATGCTCAAGAAGAAAACAATTTCGCAGATTGGAAATTCTAAAGGGTTGCCAAGGAGATAAGAGTTTTTTTTTACTAGTTTCATAGAGGTGTTATAAACTTTATATCTAATGATTTGGTTTAATTCAAGTTTTTTACCATTTTTGTACACGTTTGATAAACCTTTAGGCAACTGATAAAATTTATTTAATTTTGAGGAATCATAACTCAAATGGAAACCAATTAGAAACCTTTAGGAAACCAGTGCGTGCATAACATATTATTAACATGCACCCGTGTGTGGTTTGGTTGTATTTTCTCCATAACAAGACTTTGCTAATAATAAAATCATGTTTTTGAATATTTTGGAGATTTGAAATTTTTTATGCTCGTTTTTAAAAGAACGTGTAAGTAAAGCACCACCCAACCTACCGTTTTTGCAGGCCTAATGATATGGCATACAGAGGAAAAATTCTTAGATGCATTGATTCCGGTGTCATTCATGCACCAAACCAAGAGAATAATAACATATAAATTGGTCAGTGTAATATTTTCATTTTTTCTCTAAGACATTGTTATCTTAATTATTTAACAATTAATGTGCCTTCATACTATTAGTTAGTGTACGAATGACAGGTCATAAACCTAATCTAGTTAAGAATTTCTCACATTAGATTTTTATAAATTTGTCCAAAAAAAAAAAGATGTTTGTAATTGCTTAAAAGTCCACCTTTTACTTGTTAGTTATTGTTTAATTTTAGAAAAATACCCATTAATTTGTTGTCTATTCAAATTGATATATAATATGTTAAGGGGAATTACTCCAAGATTCTAAAAATTTGCGTAACCTACTTCTACATTTCTCGGGTTAAAAAAAAAAGGGAAAAAAGTGGTAAATGACATTTTCCCATGTTTTATATAAGGTAAATATGACGAGTTTTTAAAAGTTAACTAGTTACTTATATGTGGGTGGGAGGTAGCCACTTTTTACTTACAATACCTTGGTCTATAATACAGAAATATGTGATATTCCTTCAGGATTTGTCTATGACAGTTCCATTGGTGGCAAAGATAAAATTTTGTTGAGTTTTGTTAGATTCCCATAAGTATTCCAAACCTCTAATCCTGCTTTGACGTGGAACAGCTCTATTATGTGGATGTCAAACATGGTCTACGCTTGCTTTTGCTAATGAAGAAGGTGTGCCTTCTACCTCCATGCGGCAGTGCTCCGTCAGGCTTTTGCCCATCGCAGGGGAAGATCTTAAATTGGATGAGGGAGAGAAGTTTCATCATACTTAATTACTGATAATTTCTTCAGAAAATTGACATGCACCCAATGTAAATAAAACATATACCGAATTGTTTGTTTCCTCCATACTCTTCCTTACCTAACTTAAACACTTCTATTTGCACATCTCACATGAAAAATATCTTTTATTTTTCTAAAAAATCTACAAATTAGAGCTACAATTGTATGGGGCAAGATGTGCGATTAGATGTGTTGCATGTGTTTTATATTTTCAGGCATCATTGATATTTTTTTTAACTTATCCAATATCAGTATTTTCTCATAAATTGATTTATTTATATTTATGTTTCAAAAATAGAATTATAAATAATATCATAATATATAACAAATTGCTCTTTGGAGTTTAGACTACTTTCTTTTATATTTTCATACTCTCGTAGATAGTAGTATATATTTATTTAAAACTAATTAATTAATGGAATCCATTTTATAATTATAATTATTATCAATCACTCAAAAGAGAGTGCATTATTAATGTAGGTTTTGTTTAATTAGCTTTAATTTCCTTTTAAGTACATTGGTAAGTAAATTTTCCATCATAACCACCAACAAGATTAGATATGTGGGCCTGTGACCTTAAATACAAAGTGATCTTGCCATACAGATATGACTACCACATTTAGAAAATATTCCAATTTATATTTTTTTCTAAGCATCAAAACATAATTCTACTTCAATGTCTATCAACTTAATTGCTTCAACAATTAATCCACCATTGCTAATTGCAAACTACAACTAATTATAATTATCTTCAACTCCAACTATTTATTCTTTATTAAACACAAAAAAACTATATATTTAATGTTATGAATCAATTTTTCATCCCTCTATTAATTAATACTTCATTTATAAATTCGAGTTCAATTAAAACTAGAATCAAAGAAATACATATCAGTATAGAGCACAAAAAAAAATTCCAAGTATTATTTACATAAAAGAATACACAAAAATAATAAAAAAAAAAACTTCCAAGTATTATTTAAAAAAAAAAATCTCAAAATCATACACTAATTCATAAAAATACACGCACAAATATTTATATAAAAGAATACACAAAAAAAAAAAAAAAAAAAAACTTCCAAGTATTATTTAAAAAAAAAAAACAATTATCTCAAAATCATACACTAATTCATCAAAATACACACACAAAAAAAGAAAAAATCTTATTTTCTTCCATCAATGATCCATGGAGAAAATTTTCTAGTTATCTAAGCTACTGAGTAATCAAAATTACAATTCAAAAATAATGATACAAAACCAAATTAAGAAGCTTAATTTTTTATTCACTCCAATTCAGTTCATCATCTCAATACTACGGTTTTGCGCTCTTAACACACAAATTACACAATCCATTTTCATTTTCTTACTTCTTTTGTCCTTTGACTTCAAGTCCTGTGGATCAATCAAACCCTCAGAAAGTAGGGTAAAGTTCACAACAACAAGAGAGCAAGAATTGCAAATCGAACAAGAAAATCAGAATTCAAATACATTAAAACAAAAATTTGCATAATTAGATGGGGAAAATGAAAGAACTTAAGTAGCATTTCCACTCGACGTAGGCGATGAACAATCGCAAACTAGTTCAGTCTCTACCTCTCGTTTATGAAAATTCCTGTGGCAACCGCAAGCAGCACAAGTTAGAGCAGCAGTTGTGCCTTCTTCACCACTAGCCATGAATTCTCTGCATCCATCCACAGCATAACCCCCAACATTCGCAGCATGATTCTTTTGGCACTCTCCATATCTAACACTTCTAACTGTGTAACCCGAACTCGAACTGTTTCTTGATGTTTCTTCTGATCTTCTTACTACTACTTGCCTCTTCCTCATTATATAAACAATCCCTATTCTTGATTAATTTAAATTGCTCAAAGAATGAATTTCTGAAATTATTTCAATTCTTGCAAGAAATTATACAAACATGATGCCCTCAAATTTATTACAACAAAATCTTGCAAGAAAAGAGAGGGAAAAAGGAAGAAAAGAAGAGAGAAATAAAGAAAGAAATAGAGAGAGAGAGGTTTGCTTTTTAGGTTTCTTTATTCGAGCCCTAACCCTAGAGAGGGTGCATTTATAGAATATAAATTACACCTGCCATGGACTTAATTAGTAGTCAAGGTGACTATTATTACAATTTAATTACATAATTAATTATGACAGAAATTGTCCATTTTCAAGCTAGAAGAAAAATCAACCCTAGAATAGAAATTTTGTAGTGATTAACCAATCTGGCTTAAGCCATGAAAATGAAGCTATTAATATATAAAGAAATGATTCTTTTTGCGAAAATATCAAGAATGATACCAAAAATGTTGAGAAAACCTTACTTTTCAACTGAAAGTGTGATTGGTTTGAAATAGAATAACCAGCTAAGCTTTTTTTAAACCTAGCTAAGTATGTTTTAATATTATTCTACCTTTTACTGTAGAATGCATTAGATATTTTCTTTAAAAATAGAATTAGCATATATAATTTAGTTTTCCTTTTACGTATACCTAATTCTATAAACTAGTGATGATGCTAAAAGGCAAATTGTGGGGTGCATTGATACGATGCCAACAACATTTGTCTATTGCTTGACCTAATTACATGAGTTGGTTTCTGTCAGATTGCCAAACCTCTTCATCTATTACTTCCCATATCAAGATACTTACCATTACTTACAATCCTTTCATTCTTTTTAATTAAAAATTAATCCATTTTATAAATGCATCAAATAGATATTACTTTTTAATTTTAATTTATTTTAACCCATGTACCAAATGCCTCCTAAGTAAGAGATGCCTTCAAAGAATCGAACTAGTGATGCATCGAAAATTTTTTGCATGATTTTTTTTTTAACCTTAACTTGGACTTTACTGAAAAATAATCATTTTAAAATAATAATCTAACGTTATTGGTAAAATGGGATTTGAGGAGCAATTTGTCATTTTCTAAACTTTTTCACAAGTTACTTTCTCACTTTCCATATGTTTGAACCTCTAATGATGTTTAATTACATAAGGAGGTTTAGAGAGCAGACTGAAACTTGATTTTTGCATAAGAATCTGTAGACAACTTATAATGGATGTTTCTATTAATGCAATTTTGTTAAATATATATATATATATATATATATTGAAATAAAAGAAACCATAGTGGATTGTGAAGAATTACATGCTATTTAGATCTAATAAACAAGATTAATAGTATCCAATCCCATTTGATTTGACAGAAAAATAATCGGTATGAAATTGATTGAGGTAGTTCCTATTGAAAGGCTATGTCCTTTGTGAATTTTAAGGATTTAGATGTCACATACTGTCTGTTACAACTTACAAAGGGGAATATTGGATTTATTTTATCAAGTGCTTGTAGGCTAAAATGATTATGCACGTCAAAATTATGTTACAAAGTTTTTCTATAGGTACAATTAAGAATGTGGAATGAATATTCTTGAGTCTAAGGTCATGAATTTTGTTTGGCGTGCTGGAAATAATGCTATTTCTCTTTTATCCTTAGTGTAGGTCTACATATATGTGTTCTAGTGGTAGTTAACATTTGGCATTTATTTATTTGTCTGTCTCGAATTACGATAAAAAATTGTTAAACGGTAGATTTTTATTCACTAAAATTTCCAATTGTGAACTATTTCCTACTATGATAACTATTAAAATTTCACATCGGTAAGGAGTAAGAAGTTTCAGTCAAATATAATGTTGGACAATTCTCACTTGTTAACTTGAATATTCAGGTGAGTTAGATTTAATTTTGATATGATATTAGAGGTGATCTTATCTTTTAGTATTTTTTTCGAAGAAAAGATAAAATAAATATTATTTTTAACATTTTAAATATTTTAGTACTGCACTAAACTTTACTCTATAAAAAATTTCTTCGATCTATTCTTTCTTGAATTAAATTTATAAAAAGAAAAAGAAATTAATTTAAAAAGTAATAGAGTTTTTGACTTTTGAATATTCAACCGGCTAATTAGTTCTTTATACATACTTTTTTTTTTTTTGCTAAATAAGATAACAATCTTGCATTTTCTTAAAATTTTTAGCAAACCCCTTGACATGAATAGTTTTTTCTATGCAATTCCAAATGTGAAGTAAGTTTTCATATTTTATTAATGAAACTTGCTATTTAAAATCCCTTTGAGATAAATAGTCTTTTCTAAGCAATTCTAAATATGAAGTACGTCTTCATATGAAACCTGCTATTTGAAATTCAACAGATTCTTTGTTTTTTTTTTCTTATAAAATAACTGAAATGAATGAATTTTACTTTTAAAAAACCTTTTTTTTAATTTAAAATATTTTTTATTGATCAATAATAATAAAAATGTATTAATTAATAAATATTAATGTCATTTTATTTTATTTTATTTTATTTGATATGCGCAGTAATCTTTCTTTATTAGTCAAATCCAATTTATCTTTTTAAAATTAAAAAAAAAAAAATCAATTCATTTATTTCTTGATCTAATTAATACATAATTTAATTCCATATTAGTAAGGGAGTGTAAAAGAATGACATGCTCACTGGTATGTAATATATATGACAAATCTTTGCTAAAACGGGGCCGTGTTTGTTCTAGTTTGACGTGGCTGTACGAGAAACGTTTGGTTCTCGCCTATGGCAGCTCATTTAAGGATCGATTGACTGCTGTTTTGAGTCTTCCCGAGGCATATGATGTTGTGTTAATATGATTTAGAAATGTTAGTGATAATGTGTGGAAAAAGAAAATGTACCCACTTGGTTTCGGGAATATGTTATGTTGAAGATTCATAATCTCGGCCATCTACAGGGGTGTCATCGATCTACATGTCTATGCCCAATGAAAAAATGGCATCTACAACCAAAACCAAAGTTTTAAGTTGCTGAATTCGATTGCTTAACATTTATTCATTCATACATATGGATATATTTTTCTAAGTGTTCTTGATTTTACAATGGAATGAGGTTTTAGATCTACTTTCCTAGAAAATATCTCTACTGTTCATATTTTATTTAGGGAATTAGTGATTTTATTCTAAGTTTTTGTCAAAAAGAAATACTAAAAACTAAATGGAAGAAATGGGTAAATACATATATATACTTAAAATTTTATTTTTTATTTTTTATTAGCAAGAATAAAGCCTAGATCTTTGTTTAGGTAGGAAATATGATGGCTGGATATTCTCTTAAAGGTAGATGTGAGGGCGTTTGAGTTTATTTATTGAATATTGTAAGTAGGTATAGGTGTATTTGGGTGAATATGAATGAATAAGTAATTATGACTATAAAAATATTTGTATATGTGTAATTTAGGAGTCTTAAATTAATGGGTATTAAAAATGTGGACTTGTAAGAGATTATAAATTCATGTGTGTGTTATAATAATAATAATAATAATAATAATAATAATAATAATAATAATAATAATAATAATAATAATAATAATAATAATAATAATAATAATTTATTGAATAATCCATGCATGACATTTCATGACTTCAGCATGGCATGCATAATTATATTCATTGGTTAGCAGTAGTTGAGGCAATTATGTGTTTCCGTAGGCAGTGATCCGGAGAAGGCCCGACCTTAGCTGTGAATTTTTGTGCTTTTTATCGCGACCCAAGGTAAGATCCATATGTGTATACGTACGCTACTTGTTTTATGTTTTACGTGGAGTCAACCCTTTGTATATGACTTGCCTAAGTATAAGTATCTTTTATCATTCTATTATATATGATCTTAAATATAAATATGTACTATTTCTACTACTTCTCTCCTATATTATACTATTCGATTCTATATTATCTACACCCTAGCCAATGCTTATAAGTCGGGGATTTACATGTATGTGCCTATTTGTAATGTGATTTACTGTGGGTTTATTTGTGACATACTATGTGATTATATTATTCTATTATATGTTGGTATTGTCTCATGGTCATGAATGATATGGATATTATGATATACTTGCTAAGGAGAGAAAAGTTTGAGAAAAGAAAATATTGAATATTATTGTGCGAATAATATACTGGCTGAGGAGTGGACCCGGATACATATCGACGCTTAAGTTGATATGAAGTGCTTAAATGTGTTAATTGTCATATGTATGAATGTTGTGTAGTTATGTTTGATCCCCGCAGCATAAAGATCTAACAAGCACTAGCGCTTATACCATTATAGATCTTTTTGTAGGATCGTTGTGGTGACGGATTTGTCATCTTTCTTTATAAACTGTTTGTATATTTTAAGGTCGTCTTTGATGGGTGTCGAATCCACCAAAAATAAAAACCTGCTCTTCCTACAAAACAAACTTGTAAATAGGGTGAGAAGGGTCGAACCCTAGGGACTAGCTTGCCGCAAATAACCAGATTTGAAATTAAAAATAAATAAAGTAAAGAGGGGAGATTAAAAATCGAAAAGAAATTAATTAATAAAAAGAAGTAAAGCAAATGGCAGAAATTAATATTAAACTAAAATAATAGGAAACGAATTCAGTTAAGGCATACCTCGGCGTGAAGTTCGAT
>CANUEY010182039.1:0-12455 GCA_948099555.1 Croton setiger
GAAATCAAATAGTCATATGGATTTTAAGGAAACCTTTAGGTAGTATATGTTAGATTAAAGGGATTGCATGTTGCTTCTTAAAAGATAAAGTAAATATTCGGTTATTCGGGTTATACATGAATTAAGAAAAGGTTAATTACAGAACCAGTATACAGAATGTGATGAACCGAACCGGTTGGCCTAAAACCGGCTAGAGACGTTACATTTAGTGGTATCAGAGCTCTGGTTCATTTTTCCCGGACTTAGCAGTGGGTATTGAGTCTAGAGTGTCGTACATGTCATATCAATTTGGAGAACTAAGCAGCTGTTTCATTTATATAGAATGTCTCAAGAATTAGCCAAGATTGAAAGTCATGCCTCAAGGTCAGTTGGGGTAATGCTCAAGGATTGCAATAGGTTATGCAAACAACATATTCATTCGTTTATTTCACTTGGCAAAACATAAAATTGAAATTAAAAACAGATACATAAATGATAAAATAGTAAGTAAATAAACACAAGCTGAAATTTTAAATTTCAATTGAGGTTGCGTTTGAGAAGGACGAATAATTCAGCATTGTTCTTCTCGAATTCAGCTATTAAGGGAAGTTTGGCTGCGATTTTCTTAGCATAGTCTTCAAATATTTGGTCTAAAATGTTTTCACCAATTTGAAAATGCTCTTTTAAGAGACCTCCATAAGCTCCTCTTGTATGTGATACCAAAAATGCAACAGCAGCCTCTGGACCAAGCCCAGTTAGTTCATGCCTTAATATCTCCAATTTTTCAATATTAAAATTCCCATTTCTCTCAATAATTTCTTCCATCTCTTTCGAGGTTGCAAAGTATAAAGGCAGATTGAAACTGTTTACTTTTTCTTCAAATATTACTCCCTGCAATAATCAGTTAAATATATTAATATTCTAATTTGGAGTATGTACATAACCGATGAATCCAGTTTGAAACTCCCCTGTGCAAAAGTGCTTAGTGAGGATCTCTTTCCATGAAACTCAACGTTTGCTGCCAATTAAGTTACTAACCGTGGTTTATTATTATTATTATTTTTGAAAAGTACTGTGGTTGATTACATCAGTATTCTCGTAATTTGAACATAAATAAATCATAAACTCGTGTGAATGCATCTTATAAAAACAAAAAAAAAAAAAAAAAACTCTTGTCTATACGAATGCTGCAGATTAGCGACAAAAATCTTGTTTTATAAATACAAAACTGTAATAAAGTAGTAGTAGAAATATATATATATATTATCGGTACTACCAACTTTGTGGTTTCGAGAAATCAGCTTTGTGCTTCCAAAATGCTTTCTTGAAAATAGCTCAAAAATATTATGAATAAATTTAACTGAAATTATAGAAAAGAATTTAATTCAGACATCAAAATTGCAAATTGAACCGAACCAAATGATTAACCCGAAATTCGGTTCTGCAGTAGCTATTTCGTTCCAATTTATTCTTATTTACGTTACAATTTGTGATTTAAACGAAAAAGCTTACTTACCATATTTAATTTTGTATCAATCAAAAGAATAAATAATAAATAAATAAATGTCTTGAATCTTACCAATTTGACCATGTCACTAAGGCAACACTCGAGACAGTGGGTCATAACTCCAAAACGTGTCTGATTCATAGGGACTTCATCTTTACGACCACCAAGTAAAATACTCATCAAACCTCCACCAATAATTTCTTCAGCTCTAGCAGTTAAGAACGAATCTATATCATTCTTAAATTGATCCAAATATGCCTTTGAAACTTCTTTAATGGATCCTGAGCAGTATATACTTTCTTTATTCAAAGCAGGATTTTCCAAAATTTCATTTGGAATCTTGGATATCCAGTGTAAGGCATAGGAGGCATTAACATGATGGATAGAAGATTTTGGGAACAGGCGATTGTAGAATGAACCAGGTACTCCTCCAGCAAAGTAGTAGTTTTTGTTGTAGGAAGATAGGGTTTTGAAAAGGGTATTAAAGTCATTATCTGTTAGGTCACTGAAGAAAACTTGAAACTCTAATGGCGATGGTGATGGGGTTTGAATTTGAGATTGGTATTTTTCTTTTGTAGCTTCAATTATGTGTTGAACTGTAAAGAATGTATTAGGTCCAGTTGAACAACCTAAATCTGCTATGGTAATCGTTGTTAATGATTCAAAATTTGGGTGCTTAAAGTCAAGAAAATTCTTAATTCCTTCACTTATCAAATTTTTCGTAGCTTGTGCCCCTTGTTTCTGTCGAAAACTCATAACAAACGCAAAAACTAATTAGTTAATTACGTAAAATCTCAAAAACATCATAGTACTTTTCTCTAATTAAAAATTTCAGTATAAAAATATTAGTTGGAAAAGAACTCCAAATTTTATAGAAGAAAAGTACCTGATACGTAGAATTTTGAGCATAGCTATTAGGGCCATCGCCAGACACCATCGGACGTGATTCTTTAACAATTCTATTTTCTCCAAGACTACCCATATTTCTCTCTATCTCTCTCAAGGGGTAACTTATTTCCTCCCGTACTTATTTATAACATTGAATCCCTAAAATGCTATTCTAAACTCTATTTTAATGTCTTTTAAAAATCTTATATCAATACTAATAATTACTATTTTCAATTTTATATGTTTTTATTTATATTTTTAATCTGAATAATATTAATACATACTCTTAATTAAGATATATTATTAATAGTGATAATATTAGAATTTTTATTAATTATACATATGTGCATAACTTAGTATCAAATACATTTATAATTATAAATCTCTATTGTTGTGGTTAAAATTAACTTATACCAAATTAATTAATTATAATAAAATAAAAATAACTTTAAATTCTATTATATTAAGGAATATTATTTTTTAAAAAATTTATATTTTAATTCTATTAAGTTATTTTTTATTAATATGAAAAAATTAAAAATAAAAATCCAACTACAAACATTTTAGCCATCAGTATCCTATTAAATAATTCCTATTATTTTGCTATTTTTACATAGATAGAATTTCCTTAGGATTTTAAATATTAGAATTGGAAATTTGTAATATATATATATATATATATATATATATATATATATATATATATATATATATAAATTTGTAAAAATAGATAATTTTGTCATTATTAATATAATATAATACTAATTAAATTACTCTTTTTTAAGTTAGAATTACCTTCTATAAATTAAATAATTGAATTAGATTACTTTTCCAAATTGAATGCATATTTAACCTTATAATTATAACAAAAAACATACCATTAATAAAAACATTAATAAAGTTGTTTTGAGAATTTTCCTGTTCATCCATGTCTTTTTTAATCTCAAGAATAAGATGGAAAGTTACTTCTAAAAACAATGAGTCCTACACGTCACAAATATTTGGTCATCTAAAGTCGGCTAAACAATTTAAAAATAAATAAATGATTAATTAATTATGTGAGGATTAATTTATAATTGTGAAAAAATTTTAAAATCATTAACATAATATATTATTATTATTATTATTATTATTATTATTATTGTTGTTGTCGTCGTCGTCGTCGTGGTTGTCGTCGTCGGAAATTGACCAGTCATAGCCATGTGTATAATTATTATTATTATTATTATTATTATTATTATTATTATTATTATTATTATTATTCAGGAAAGTAAAATAATTATTGATAATAGTTTCTTCAAAAACAATTATTATTGATAATTAAATAAAACGATTTTGGAAAATTATATTTGTCTGCAACACCAAGAAAGAAACCTGCAAAAATAAAACAAGATTCCTATATAGGGATGCACGTGGCACATGTATTAGCAGAAGTCAGTAAACAGACAGAAAAACCCCTCTAGTCATATTATTGGTCCATATTTTTATTGGCTTAATAATAATACATAATTAACACAAGAAATTTAATTAAATTTTGAATGAAATTTTTAATTTTGTGCCACTCTTTTAGCATTCGGAGATAGGTCTTAAATGGGTTGCTTGTAAATTTTAAAATTCCATTAGAATATAAAACTTCATTCATTATATAATGTATAGGCTGTAAATTAGTAAAAAAAATTTCTTTAGGTGGCTTTTGCTCAACAGCCCCGTCGTTTTTAGACCATTAATAAATATATATGGATCAATTTCATAGAAATCTATTTGTCTCTTCAATCTCAAGAACAAATAATATGGTAAACCAACTCCTTGAAAAAAGGATTATTGCACTTGACAAATATTTGGTCATATAAAGTCGGCTAAGTGAACACATAAGTGGTGTTAATTGATAACTTTTATAGTTTCAAATGAACAGTAATTGTATTTGATGATCTTTGCTTTTTTTTTGATACACATATTTAGTCTATTACATTTGACAACTAACTCTGACTTCTATTCTTTCTGTTTCAATTTTATCTTTCTGTTTTTGTTTTGATTTTGATTCTAATCTTCTGTTTGCTTTCCTTGTTTTGCAGAACTCTGTCTCTGTTTACACTCCCCCTCAAGCTGGACTGTGGAATCTCCAACACTCAGCTTGTCGATGACCTCATTGAATGTCTTTCTAGATACTGCTTTAATAAGTATATCTGTCAGTTGCTCCTCAGACCGAATGTAGGATAGACGAATGACACTAGCTTCAATCTTTTCTTTTATAAAGTGTCGATCAACTTCGACATGATTCGTCCGGTCATGCTGAACCAGATTTTCTAAGAGACTGATAATGGCTTTATCGTCACACATTATCTCACAAGTGCTCGACACAAAGCCGATTTCTTTCAACAGCTTCTTTAACCAAAGAACCTCTATAAGTCCTTTGACAACTCCCCAAAATTTAGTTTTAGCACTTGAAAGAGCGATAACCTTCTGTTTCTTACTCTTTCAAGTTACTAAATTCCCTCCAATAAAAGTAAAGCATCCTGAAGTTGATCGTTTGTCAACTGGACTTCCTGTCCGATCTGCATCAGTGAAGGCTTAGATTTCTCAGTGACAATTTCTTCGGAATATCACACCTCTCCCCGATGACCCTTTCATGTATCGCACTATTCTTAATGCGGCTTCCATATGATGTTTCTGTGGTTTATGCATGAATTGGCTGATCACTCCCACTGCATAGGCTATGTCTTGTCTTGTATGTGAGAGATATATGAGCTTTCCCACTAACCTCTGGTATTGTTTACGATATACCAACTCAACACCTTCTAAGAATTGTAAACCATGATTCATCATTATTGGTGTATCTGCTGGCTTACAGTCTAGTACGCCAATTTCTGCTACTAAGTCAAAAACATACTTCTTTTGAGAAATGGAGATTCCTTGTTCAGTTCTCGAAACCTTTATTTCGAGAAAATATTTCAAATTCCCAAGGTCTTTCGTTTCAAATTCCTTGCAAAGATTCTCCCTCAAGGTTTTTGTCTCTTCTTTATCATTACCTGTAAGAATCATATTGTCAACATATGTGATAAGGCAGGTCACAGGTCCTTTTCTCCTTTTAAGGAAGGTGTGATAAGAGTTTCTTTGACAATAACCATATTTTTTAATGGCCGTGATAAACATCCCAAACCACGCTTTTGGTGATTATTTTAAGCCATAGAGTGCTTTTTTTAGTGCACCCTTCTCCAGGCTTAAATTCTCCTCAAAACCCAAGAGGAGCCTCTATGTAAACTTCTTCTTTTAGATAACCATGCAAGAAGGCATTTTTTACATCATATTGGTACAGAGGCCAGTCCTTGTTTGCTGCTACAGAAAATAGAACACGTATGGTATATATTTTTGCTACTAGAGAGAGAGTTTCGGAGTAATTGATGCCATAGTTTTGTGTTTAACCTTTGGCAACCAACATTGCCTTGTATCGTTCTATGGTCCCATCTGCTTTATATTTTATGGTAAATATCCACTTGCATCCAACAGGTTTTTCCCGGTTGGTATTTTGGTTTTTTCCCATGTTTTGTTCTTTTCTAGCGCCTCCATTTTTGCTTGTATTGCCTACCTCCAATTCTCACTACATTGTGCTTCCTCTACTGTGTTAGGGATATCAATTGAGTATGGAACAGTGTTCAATGTTTCTTTTAGTAAGCTCCCCCTTACCACATTTTGCTACGGGATGCTTGGACCTCCGAGGTTCATATTCTAGCTTGTACCTCTTTGGTGGAATTCCCTTGTTTTTTCTTGGTGGAAGGATGTACCTTTCCTGTGTTTCAATTCTTTGTTCTTCCAACCCTGCAGGATTAGGAACCACACTAGAAGAGTCTGAAGAATTTGAAACAGATTCTGGATTACTAACCTCATGGATACCAGAAGAGAGGATGTAGGTAGTGGTTCTGCCGTTTTGGACTGCCCTTCATCTCTAGAGGACTCGGTGACACCGCTTACTTGCTATTTCGGAACAGATTCTGCCATGATAAACGGACTATGTAACCAACTTAGTGGGAACACAATATGATTCTCCCCTTGACTACTAAGGTGGTTATAATAGAACTTTTTTTTTCCACAAAATCACAATCCATGGTAGTATATGTTTGATTCTTAATAGGATCAAAGCATCGGTAACTTTTTTGATGTACATCATAACCCACAATATTGACGGAATTGAAGTGTATTGGGCTAGGGTATCCAAAGGTGTCTTTAGGTTCAAAATTCTGGTAGGGAGACGATTGATGAGGTAAGTAGATGTAGCTATGGCTTCAGGCCAGAAAGACTGAGGAACTCTAGATTCTATCTGTTGACGCTTAATTTTTGTCCCAAAAAGTACCAGTGATGATAACATGTCGATGTTCGAAGAAGTCTCTAGAAAATTCACTAAACAGCTCATGATCGTTCAATTCCTAGAATATTTTAAATGTTTCTCTCCTATTTCCAAAATGGTTGATTGTTCTTAGTGCCCAAGAAAATCCTTTTTCTCCAAAAATATATGATCAATTCATTTTCTTCTTAATTTCAAAAAGAGAATTTAGAATTTAAAAATAATTAATAAAAAAAATTTTAATTTTAGTTTGTTTTTCGTTTTATAAAGAATTTTTGATTTTAATATTAATTTTTGTTTAGCTTTATTTTTATTTTAAAAAATTGATGTTGTTTTAAAATAATTTTTAAAGAAATTTTATATTTTTGTTTTTTAAGAAAAATTGAATTAATGAAGAAAATGGAGAAATTGAAGAAAAGGGATGAAATTGAAGGAAAAAGAAAGATGATAGGCGAATTAGAAAAGAATTGAAGGGAAGGAAGGATATGATTGCACACGAGACTGAAGTTTTGGGGGTGAAAATAGGATTTTGGAAAGTCAAGAGGTAAAAAGCGGAAATGTTGAAATTCAGAGTTCAAAATGACACGTCGTGTTAGTCAAAAAGGAAACGACAGGAAAAGAGGCGTTACATTAAAAGGTCATAAGCGACTTGTCGTTTTGGTTAAGGTGGAAGCAAAAAATAAAAACGTCCGCATTTTGATATGAAACGTATCGTTCCATATCAAAACACAGCAGCTTCTCTATACCCTCTTAAACAAAACAGATCGAAGATAGATTACAGATTTGGGAATTAGGGATTTGGGAGCCATTTGAAAACACAGACGAAAATCCAGTGCAAACGAGAGAGAGGAGTGAAATTGAGTGGAGAAAAGGTGAGCGTGAGAGAGAAAGAGTGGGAGCAGAAAGAAGAGGCATCAGAGATGAAAATTGGAGTGTAACAGAGAGAGTAAGAGAGAAAGAGGGAGCTGGCCAAAGCTTAACAGAAAAAGGAGGCGTAACAGAATGGTTACGTGGAGGGGACAGCTGGAAGCGCGCGGATGGAGGGTCGTACGAATGAGATGAGGAACGAAGGGTGCAGCTTATAAAGGCAGAAGGATTCTAGAACAGAAAAGGGGGGGGATTCTGGACGAAAACGATTCTGGAATCAAGGGACATCCAAAAATTTCGGAAGAAACTTGCTGGAAATCCCAAGTTTAAAGTTTTCTTTTTCTGTTGAGATCATATTTTCATTCTGTAAGCATTACTTTGATTCTTAATTCAAAATTAATTTGAAGTTAAGAATCAAAGGGTTTTGAATTTTGAACTTTCTGTAATCACTTCTCTGGAGCTGTAAGCAATTGGATTTTCTGGTATTCTGTAAAGAACGTTTGGCTTAATCTGAGGTACATTTAACTTATATCTTTACTGTTTTTTTATTTTAATTTCAAAATGAATTGAACAGTCTGGGAACCAGACTGAAATTTACTTGCTTCTTTACTGTTTGGGTATAATGATCATTCCTGGTTCTGAAGTTTTATTCCTGATTGATATATTGATTGTTGTAAATAAAAATTAGCAGTTGTTCTGTTTCTAATTTGCAGTTCTTGTTGATAATTTATTCTCCCTAATATCGATTATAAGTTTGCTGATTTTCTTGGGTCAGAATGTATGAAGTATGATTTGTTGTTTATTTGTTAGAGTATGGTCTTTGAAAGTTGTTTAAATGTAGATTCTGGAATTATATGTTGGTTTAATTCTAGATCTGATTAAAACAGAGATCATTAGGGTATTCTGATTGGTTAATTCGCTGGTGTTGATTAGGCATATTGGTAATCATAAATTGCTTTGTTAATTTGTGCATATTTGGAATCTATTCCATGTATGTCATGCTTCTGGATCAAAAGGAAAGCAATTTGATTTCCAGATCTAAAGTGAATATGCCTTTAGGTTCTTTCTTAAATCTACATAAACACGAATTATGAGTTAGATTTTGATGGCTGGACAGTATGTTAAGTAGCATTACTTTCTTGGATTCCATAAATTATAGTGCATGGGCATTTCATTGTCACATTCTATATGTGTGATTGAGATTCATGAATGGTTGCATTATAGAAATATGGACAAATCTGCATTCTGGAGGTTAGGCTTATTATAGATCTGGTTTACTGAATCATTGAGAATGCATATTCTGTCCTGTTTAGTAATCTTACTAATTTGTTCCATAGAAGAAGGTATGTTTATAGGTTGCCCTTGTTGTTTTGCATTCTGGTTTAAGTCCTATTAAGTTGCATCTTTGTTTAGGTTTAGATTTATCTTGATTAATGATGATGTAAGCTAGAAATGGGAATGTCATAACCTGCTGTTTGTCCTGGACTGATAAGTTGCTCTCATCTTCTGCTGCATTCAGTCTTGCTCAGAATAAATTGAAATTGTTTTAGAGTAAAATATCTTTGTTGAATATACATTCATGCAACAAGTTTGAGTCTAATAATTGATGTTTGGCTTTGCTGTGATTTATATTAAGTTGAATGGTGTGTTGGTATTGGGAATTGATCTATATGTTGAATAGGCAAAATAGGAAGGTAAACTTGTGAAAGGGCAGTTTGAGGAATAGAAATAGGCTTAGGGGCAGTTTGGTCATTTTACTAAAATGTGCGCCTTAAAATGAAATTTTGATATGTTTTGCTCCTTTGTTTGCTGGAATTACATGATATCTTTATTTCACATGTTGATTGTGGTATAAAATGGCATGAATGAATGTTTTTATCTTTGGGGGCATTATGGTAATTTTTCAAAAGTTTGGGAGCAAAAAAGTAATTTTCCAATTCTTGCTCATTTGATGTTGTTTTGAATATTTGAATGATTGTTGGTTTTATTTAGTTTATTTTATGATTTGAATGAATGTCTTAAATAATTTTTGGACTTAATTGTAATTTTTCTAATTTTGGAGGACCTAATTGTGATTTTTCCATTTAATCTTTTATTATGTAATTTTTGGGTTTTGGGTTTAGTTTGGGATTTTTATGCGTAGAATGTAATTAATAGGTATTCAGTTTGTAATTAGTTTTTTAGATTTTACTTTTCGCAAATTTATTTTCTGCAATTTTGCCGCTTTCTCGTTTGTGTTTGCGCGAACATTTTTAATCACCGCTGAGGAACATCGCATAGTTGTTTTCAAGTTAAATAATTGACTTGACTTAAATTTGGAAAACGGTTTCGGTATGAGAGGCCGGTTTTATACCGGGCGTTAGTCGAAATGTAATTTCGGCTAACGTACCCAACTCTCTTACCCGGAATCTGGTTCTTGATCATGCCTTATCCTAATAAAAATGGAGTCAACTTTTTAATTAAAATTTGATTTTTCAAAAACCGGTATCCCGACGGGTGGCGGCTCTAAAAACAAATTTTAAGACCGACTAGTTCGACATTATCCAAAAATGTTTTGTCACTTTCTTTTTCAAAATTAAATCAAAATTTACTTTTCGGTTTTTCTAAAAATCGGAAAAGTCGGTCGCTAGTCGGGACGTCATCACTATCATGACCGCTTGAGCCATTTCAAGGAGAGTTCAATTCCTTCTTTTGGCCACACCACTTTGTTGAGGGGTGTAGAAACAAGTAGTCTGATGAATAAGACCCTTCTCTAAAAAAAATTGTTTTAAAGTGTGATTAACGTATTCACCACCATTATCTGACCTAAGTATCTTAATTTGTTTCTGAAATTGAGTTTGTATGAGTTGGTAAAATGAAACAAATTTTTTAGAAACTTTCGATTTGTTTTTCAAAAAGTATACCTAAGTCATTCTGGTACAATCATCAATAAAAAATATAAAGTAAGAGTACCCATCTTTATCAGTTTCCGGTGCCGATCTCTAAATGTCCGAATGGACTATTAGAGAAAAAGTTTGTATGTGACTCTTAGCCATAACATATATCTCACAATGAAAAGAATTATGACTATTAAAATATTGAGGATAATAATTTAAGGTAGCCTGGAGACGGGTGCCCCAGGCGTTGGTGCCATAGCCGGAACTGACGATTATATGCTCCCTAAGCAAGCGATGCAGCGTCGTGTTGATCCATCTCATCAATGTAGTACAGTCCATTACTTTTAGAACCATGCCCAATGATCTTCCCTGTTTGAATATCCTGTACAACACAAAAATTAGGATGCATTAGGACCACACAATCAAACTCTTTTGTGACATGACTAATGTATAACAATTTATGAGACAAATCCGGAACAAAAAGACAATTGGTCAGTTGGAGGGTAGGACTAATTACAACTGTCTCTGCCCTTTTACTGGTGAATACCCTTTATTGGCATTCTGAATACAAGTCTTATGAGGTTTTATTGACGACTTGAAATAAGTAACATCATACGATATCGTATTAGTAGTTCCATAATCAAGTATCCATTTATCTTTTTTCTGGCTTTCTTAGAAGCCACAAATGCCAATTTATATTTTTCATTTTTAAAGATGAGATAGTCATATGAGATTTGACCTTTCTTAGGACTTAATTAAAGGAATAATAGTGTTGTTTATCGATTTCATTGCATTAAATTTCTATATTTCAGTTAGGATTGTAATTATTAAATTGATGTGATCTCTAGTCTACAGAAATACAGGATTGTAATTATTAAATTGATGTGATCTCTAGTCTACGGAAATACATGAGAAACAACATTTAAGGCACCAAGCAAGTAGAATATAAAATATATTGTTTTATGATGAAGGTTTGATTATAAATAAATTTTATTAAACTAATTAAATGAATTAATTTATAAAAGATATTATTTTAATTATTTATCTAATTAATTAATATTAATTCATAACTTATAGAATATTTTAAATAATCTTATATAAATTAATTATAAAATAAAAATTTCTATAATTAACAAATTTCATTAAATAAATTTTAAAGTTGATTAACATATTACTAAAATTAAAAGTATATAAATAAACAAATTTATTTCAATAAATTTTATTTTGAAATAAATTAAAAATTTAATTATATTTTTATAATTAATATTTAAAATTTTTAATTAATAGTACTTAGATAATAATTTTTATTATTTTTATATAAATTTTATTATTATCTATATATAATTAATCATACTAACTACAACTTAAATAACGAGATAACGCATATAACGTATGCAAATAAAAACTATTGTTTCGTCTAATACAGCTCTATAAAATCTGTACTTTTTGAGGTTAAAAATTTCTTTTATAATTATTTATAATAATTAAATAATTAAATTTAAATCTCATTAATTAAATTTAAATCTAATAAAAAAAATATAATTATTCATAATTTATTAATCAAATTCAAATCATATTCTAATTAAAAATATTATTATAATTATCAATAAATTAAATTTAAAGTATATTATAATTATTCATAATTAAATAATTAAAAATCATTATATTTTGTCGCAATCGGAATATCTAGACAAAATTTTGGCCAAAATGATGGGAAAATTGCTTCAATTGATGGTTTGGTAAGTTGAGGTGTTAAATTTAATTTGATTATTTAGAAATTTAGCATATACATAATTTCATCTTCCGCCTCACCTCTATGTATATATAGGCTTTAGGTTTTGTTTTTATCTCACATTATTTAATTAGAAAGGATAAAGAATAAGACGATGTTTTATATATATACCTAAACTTGCATATTCAATTTAAGGAACCTCTTCAATCGTTTTGACTATAAATTCTCATTTTAATTATATATATATATATATATATATATATATATATA
>CANUEY010182079.1:0-12964 GCA_948099555.1 Croton setiger
AAAGAAAAGAAAAGGGAAACAGATGAAATCGAAGAAAGGAAGGAACGAAGACAGAAAGAGATTTGGAAGAAAGAAGATCCTTCCTTGTCGTTTTCTAAAACAGAAAGTTGTACGAGGATGATGATGGATGAAGGCAACGGACGAAGGCAAGGAGCTGACACGTACGTGGTGAAGGCACGCGAGGATGATGGCCTATAAAGAAAGGCAGCAGCAGAAGGCACGAGGGGGGATTCCAAAGGGAGAGATAGAGAGAAGAGAGTAAGCTTCTTTAATAGGTTAAGGTTTTCTTCTGTAATTGGGGAATTTTGGGAATTTGGGGGATTTTTGTTTGTAATTAGATTTTTCATTTTCCTTTTCCTGTTTTAAAGGCTGATTTGAATTCAACAATAGTTACAAAAGGTAGATTGCAATTAGATTTATTTATTGTTCATTCTCTGGAAATTTGTTGAAGAATTTTGTAAAGAACAACTGGATTATGAGATTAAATCAAAGCTTTCAAGGTATTTCTAATCCCTATTTTAATTTAAATTTCTTATTCAATATGTCTGGAACTGTATGGGAACCTGATTGAAGTTTAAGTTGTTTTTGCTGTGTTTGAATGATTGATATTGATTTACTCTTTGTTATTGTTTCTGTTTTGATTTCTAATACAGTAGCTTCTGCTAGCATTCTGTGCTGTGAGTGTGTGCTCTTGTTTAGGCTAGTTAGAATTTTGTGTTGTCTTCTGCTTTCCGTTTAGTTTTGCCTTCGCAAGATAAAATTTCATAAGCCTTCATGTTGAGTTTTATTGATGTTTTGTTTGTTGAGTTGGTGTCTATATGGTTTGTCCTTTAAAAGATTTAGGGTTCAGTTTCTTATATTGTTGTTAGTATGTTCACTATTTTATTGCTTTAGTTAATATTTATGAGAGCTAGAAATGGAAATTGTTGTTTTTGATTGAGGAATGACATGCTGATGTTGGTAGCTATGTTTTACTGAACGTCATGTTCTCTATTCTCTTAGATTCTGCCATTATGTTTGCCTCCAATTTCTGTTTTCAGCTTCTAAAATGCATGCTCAAAAGTTTATGTTTGTGTACCAAAATTACCAAATAAAGTTAGTTTTGAGAAATCTACCAAATGCATCTCTTTTGTTTTCCATTTACAATTCTCTGACCTACCAAAGATATTTCCCCGTTTCTGTCATTCTGTTTTAAAATTCAGTGGTCAAGTTTTAAATTGTTATGGTATCTTTCACCTATTGCTATCACAATTATTGTCAAGACAGTTTCAGTTTTGCTCCTTCATTTTGTTTACTATCTTGGTTTTATTTCCTCTTTTCCATTTATTGATCTTTGTTTGTGGAGGTTAAGCTGCTATTGCAGTGCAGCTGTTGGCATTTATTATTATTGGCTAAGTCATGATGTATTGATGAACTGTTTGTGCCCTTTTGTTTAGAGTTAAAATGGTCTTTGTTACCTGCATTTTGCACTTCTGTTGGGCAGTTTAGTAATTTTTCATAATTATAGGGACCATTAGGTAATTATGCATGATTTGGGTCTTTTGGGCAAATTTAGTTAATTTGTGGACTATTTTGCTTCTTTCTAAATGTTTTAAGGCTGTTTGATAATTTTCATAAAATTAAGGACTTTTTTCATAATTTTTCAAAACTTTAGGGACTTTTTGGTAATTTTTAGATGTATGTTTCAAATGTTTATTTTAGTGCTTTTTTTGGGGTATTTTGAGATTTAATTTAGGGACCAAAGGATAGAATGTAATTAAATTAGGATTGGTTTGTAATTATTTTCTCCGAAACGGAGAACAAATAATTAAGTTAGATGTGAATGTTTATTTTTCCGCATCTTTTATTTTCGCATTTTATCGCTTTCAGTGTTTGAACTTGTTTTTGCAAATGACCGACAATCGCCAATTAGGAATATCGTTAGAAATTAATCACGCAACGACTTTTTAATTAAACTTAAATTTTGGAAAGAAACACAAACCAAGAGGCCGGTTTTGCCGGGCGGTGGTTTAATTAAAACTTAAACCGTCGTACCTCACCCCCTTACCCGGAAACTTTAATTTTCGACCAATGTCTTTTCAAAATTAAAAACGGAGTCATCTTTTTCTTAAAAATAAAAATGGTGTCCTGAAATCGGGTGGCGACTTTAAAATCATTTTAAAAAATCGACTAGTTTCGGCAACGCAATCCAAAATCGTTTTATCACCATTTTTTTTGGTAATAAACCAAATCTGAACATCAACAGTCTTTTTGGCGACTCTGCTGGGGATTTTACAGTCAAATCTCCGGTTTTTATTAAATGAAGTTCTGACTGTAATTAGAGGTTATAGAACCCGAAACCTGTCAAACCCGACTTAACCCATATGTAGTCGACTTTAGCTACTTCCATTTAGGATTTTACCCAATTTGTTGTGCTGTTGCTCTGAATCATCATCCTAAATGCGAGAGAAATTCGACAATCTCAAAGTCCCCCGCTGACTGTCGAGATTTAAGCCAAAAATCTTAGGGTTTTAGAAATCAGAATTTTAGACCAAACGAAGCTGTGTGTGGGTGATATGTATTTCCTACCTTTCGTTCCCCCATTTTTGTAAATAATGTTCATGTCATGCATCACGTAATGTGATTTTCTTTTTTTAGCCATTTTTAAGAGTCGATTACCGTTATGGGCCGTGAGCCCTAACTCCCAATTGTTTGCTTAACTTGAATCTTTTTATCAAGAAAAGGCGAGATAGCCTAATCCCGAGCAAGTGTCGGAACCCACCGACGTTTACATTCAGAAACCAAAGGACAAAATTCAGAAGCCCAAATTGCAATTAGAAGATAATTCGGCGACAATTCATAATTAGTCATGGTGTTCAACGTTATATCCCTTTGAAATGTATTTGTCCAATGAAAAATGTACTTTTGCAAATAGTTGTAAATCAGAACCTTTTGTTATGAATGAAAATGAGATTTTTAGCTACTACATTTCTTTTGTCTTTTGAAAGTAAGGAAATGAGAATCATGCAAAGAATAGAAAAAATAAAAAAAATAGAAAAACAGAAAATAAAAAAATGATGAAAAATAAAATCCTGCTTAAGTGACAATTGCACTTAAGGCAAAAAAAAAGGGTAAAAAGAGAAAATGATTAACTAGAAAACCAACAATTGGCTAGTTACTGACAAAAGACTTTCTAAATGTACTGAGCTAAACTATACTTGTTTACTTTGACAAAATTTTTCAAGTTCTCCAAACGGCTGCAGCGGAAGGACCGATGGCCCATAATGGCTAATCGACACATTTGTCTGTTTTAAATTTGTAAATACACATTCACGCATGCACACATGCATCATTTTCTAATAATCTTTTTTGTTCAACCATATAGCAGTCATAGTTTCTCTAAGCTGTAAGTCAAGACGACCAAGGTGGCAAAGAATCCACGAAAGACTGGTCAGAGCATGTCGTTCACTAAGGGTCAATCTTTATAGTACTGGAAAATCAGAAATGGCTAGATAAAGTTCGAGCAAGGTCGATGACATCAATGAGTTTGAAACTGCAATAAGAAAAATGAAAGCTGAAATAAAAGTCAAAGTGAAGGCTAAAATAAAAGCCGAGGTGAAAGTTGAAATAAAAGCTGAGTTGGGAATTGAGATCAATACTAAGGTTCAGGAAGGAATTGCTCAGGCTTTCAAAAATCTAATTTATGAGCTATACGACCAAAAGCAAAAATAGGCAAGTATCAAGATAATGAAAACGAGTCCTCTGGATCAAGTAACAAGCATGTGACGTCAACATCAGCCACAACAACTGTCAAAGCTCCAAGGAAATTCTCAAAGCTTCCAATGTCACTGTCGAAAGCATTGAAAAAGCTTAAGTCATAAGATCTCCTCTAGCCCCCGATCCTCAACTGCCAAATCCACTATCCTGTAATTATAATGAGATAGTTTATTGTGAATTTCACTAAACAAAGGGGCATGAGACGGACAAATGCGTCAGGTTGAGGCATGAGATCCAGAATCTGATTGAAGAAGGGAAAATACCTGACCTAAAGAAGAACAAGCCTTTACCAGAACCAATCCACTCCCGGACTACCGTATTGTAGCTCCGACCTGAACTTAACCAATTGAAAAAGTGAAACTTTATGATTTAGTTGCTACTTTTGATGAACAAATTCTGGATTTAAGAACCATGTTGTGAATACTCGGATTTTGAGGCCCGGAAAGCCGAGTTTTTTAGACTGCAAACAGTCGAGCCGGACCGGACGTCGCCGGAAAACAATGCCGGAAGTATGCCTTCATGGTACTAGAAACGTCCGGAATATTACGAGGATCATGGAAATGGTCTCGGAAAAGTCATCGGAGTCCCGGAACGTCCCGAAAAGGCTCCGGAATGAAAAACTCGCGAAAAGCTGCAGGAGGGCATCCCTGGTCGCCGTCCAGGGCGGCCCTGGCCACCCTCCGAAGGCATCCTTAGCCGCCCTCCGAGGGCATCCCTGGCCTCCCTCAGTTGACTCTTGGCCGAATTTAACCCTATAAATACCCCCTAAAACTTCATTTTTCTTCACACCTTGAGCTGTGTTGACAGCCGCTCTCTTCTCCCTTTTTGCATACGGTGATTCTTCATCTCCAGGCAATTCTTTACTGCTTTCTACATTGCATTGCTGTGATAACTTGCATTTGCATACATAAAACATAATAAAAATAAGTCCAAATCAAGCTGAAGCTAAGGAGCGGATGCCAATTGCCTCAGGTACATTTCGAAACTTTATCTCTTTGAATTAATTCTCTTTTATCTCACCTTCTATCATGTATACATAACAAATCGCATTGCATAAACACATTTTTTGGCTAATATGTCATTATAATCACTTGTTTTGGCCGCCGCGCCACCTAAACCAAATCTTTCGGCCACAGCGCTGCTCAAATCATTCTTTTGGCTACAATACCTAAACAAACACACATTTTTGCCGCAGCGCCATATCAAATCAACTCGTTTAGCTATAACGCCTAAATAATCAACCTCTTTTGGCCGCAACGCCATACTAAAATACACATTTTGGCCCCTAGGCCTAACAAATCACTTTTTTCCCAGCAGAAACACATAAGATCACACTTTTGATCACAGAAGTCATAAAACTCCTTTTTTTGGTCACTAGACCAACAAAATCACATTTTTGACCATGGAAGTCATAAACTCCTTTTTCGGTCACTAGACAAAAAAAAAAAAAAAAACACACACATTTTGACCGCGAAAGTCATAAAACTCCTTTTTTCGGCCACTAGGCCTAAATTTCACACTTTTTGACCACGGACGTCAATAAACTCTCTTTTTGACCACGGAAGTTGATAAACACCTTTTCGGCCACAAGGCCTACATTTCGACCATGGACGTCGATAAACTCCGCCCCTAGGCCCAAATTCACTTTCACACACTCATAGCATGCATACATGCATACATCCCCTTCATCGCCTTTAAATAGTCACATTCGAACTATATTGACCTTGATCTCTCATTCAAACGAGAGTATGTAGGCATATTCGAGATATAACCTCGAATAACAGATCTCCATTCTCCCCTTTTCATATGATATTTTCCAAATCTTCATTCCTGCATAACATACACTTAGAAATTAGAATCATTGTATATGAATGCATGACGTAACCTCCGAATCCACCTCAGGTTCGAAGACTGGTGCATTTCATCCATTGGGGCGATTAACCTAGAAATAGGTTAATCGCAAAACGGAGTCACTAGAGGTTCTTTCTTAATTTTTCCCCTTCAACAAAATAAATTAAGTGGCGACTCTACACACACACACATATATTCACCCCGAGTGAACATCCCCGGCCAACCGACTTCCCTCGCAGATCGGCCCGGCGGCTCGGAAGGGCAGCGACCTTCGGTAAGGGTTCACAATCTGGCGACTCCGCTGGGGAGAAACTCAACTAAAGGTAAGTGTGGGTTACCATTGCATTCATATCCTTTGTATTTTTCTTTTTTCTAACCTCTTTTGCAGGAACAAGTGCTTTTTCCTAAAGTAGCCTTGAAGAAGATTTGGACTTATAAAAATAATAATAAAATGAATTGCATTTGCATCTGATGTGCATCGTTTTCAAAAATTGATGATGATGATGATGATAATGAGTTTTTCGAAAAAAAGCATAAAAAATGAATTTCAAATGAATTTCTTCTCTCTCTACAAAACTTTTTGTGAGTCGAGATAACAAGTAGCGCTAGATGGGCACGTCTCTTTGATGATCGTCCACAGACAACCAAAGCGTCCCACCTTGGTGCCGAAAACCACTTCTAATCCTTTTAGTGGTGGCCCAAGTGTAAGTCATACCGATGGAACCACGCGAAACTCTTTGTTTCACATGTGAATAGGTATATCCTTACTCTAGGCACTCAAGGGTCTCTATTAGCCACTCAGTTTTCTCATCCAAATTAGAACCTTCCCCTTAAGATACCCTTGATTGGACCTTTGCATTCATCCCATGACATTTAAATGAATTATGGCGTGATAGATGTATGCATTCATACCATACCACCTATAAATAGGGGGGAAATAAAAAAAAGAGAGGTAAAACCAAGAGTGAGAAAAAATAAAAAAAGAGAGGAAGGAAAGAATAAGGAAGGGAATAGGAATGAATTATTAAGACTAATGCCATAATTGGACAAAAAGTCTACCCCACACCTTACCATATACCTTTACCACACCCTACAAAGAAAGATCTAATCCTTTTTCTTTATCCATTTAGGTACTTACCCCACAAGTGTCATCACCTACTTCTGAGACACCAACAAGTCCTTCACCTTCCCCAATGGCCTCCTTAGATGATATTAGAGCCCTGTTGAAGGAACAAGCCAATGAGATCAATGCTCGGATGGAAGTCAGAATGGAGGCTAGGATTACTGAAGCCCTAGCCAGCCAGAAAACTGCTCTTTTTTCTGAGTTAGGAATTGGGGCAAAAGGAGCCTCAACTTCTAGAAAGGAACCTGCTACTACCCCTGTCATTAATCTGGAGGATCAACCCTCTAAGACCCCTGAATCAGAGTCTCAAAAGATGAAAGAAAAACTTGAGGCTCTGGTAAGATCCATCACTGCCTTAAAAACCACAAAGAACTTGTGGACATGGACTCATTGTCTTTGTTTCCTGATGCCCGACTGCCCACTAAGTTTAAGATGCCTTATAAGGACAAGTTTGACGGGACTTCTTGCCCTAAGACCCATTTAAAGATGTATGTAGGAGCCTTAAACCCCTTTGGCTTATGTACCGAGCTCCTAGCTCAACTTTTCCAACAATCCCTCACTGGTGCTCCCTTAAGATGGTTTGTAACCCTGGACAGATCCAAGATAAAAACTTGGGAGGACTTTGCAATGCCTTCAATACCCAATACAGCTACAACATTGAGCTAGATGTGACCCGAAGGGAACTTGAAACCACCAAACAAAAGAACAATGAACCCTTCTCTTCATTCCTTACGAGATGGAGGGCAAAAGCCGCCCAAATGATCAACCGACCTTCAGAACAAGAACAGATCGACATTATCATCAAAATTCTCCTTCCTGTTTACCAATCCAGCTTCAAACCCAATATTTACCTACCTTTCAGTCGCTCATTGCTACTGCCACTAAGGTGGAAGACCTTATCCAGTTAGGTTAACTCAAAGATGATTCAACTAGATACAAGAAACCAAACCTTACTGGACCCAATAAAGTAAATGAAGTGGCCAGTATTACTCCAACCAACCCTTTGAACCTAAGCAACAATCAGCCAAGAAGAAACTATACTGATCTCGGGATGCCAATCACTTTAGTTTTCCGAGAAGCGGTAAAGGCCGGATACCTCAAACCATTGGAGGCAAGGCCACCACCCAACCCATTACCTCTCAATTACAAAAACAATGAGTATTGTGAATTCCACCAAGGAAATAGGCATAAAATCGAAGCTTGTTGGACCCTTAAGAGGCGGATTCAAGACTTGGTTGACAATGGGTCGATCATACCTAAAACCAAACCAAATATCAATACCAACCCTTTACCCAATCATGGGGTAAACACCATAACCCTTCAAGAGGAACTGTTTGATCCTTTCAAGCTTTTCCTAGAAATGAACAATATTTGCGTCTTGGATCTGAATGACTTGTCTGAAGAAGTTGATGCCATAACCCAAAGTGGAAGGCAGTATGAACCTATTGTTTTGGATAAAGTTCCAAGTCCACCAAGGGGAGGAACCCCTAAACCAAAAGAGGACCCAGTCCTAACCCAATTAAAGAAAACCCAAGCAAGGGTATCCATATGGGAACTTTTAGCTTCCTCTTTCCCTCACCGCCAAGCTATTTGCAAGGCATTAAGCCAACTCCAAACATCAGTTGAAGTAAGCCTCGAAACACTGGTGACTACTTTAACCCAAGCCTCAAAAATACAAAACATTGGGTTCTCGGATGTAGACTTGCCAGAAAACCGGGGTAATCATAATGAAGCCCTATACATTACGGTTCAAACCAGAGACAAAACTATACCCATGGTACTCGTTGATAATGGGTCAGCTTTGAAAGTATGCCCTCTAAGAGTAGCAAGCTATTTGGGTTTGGAGGTTTCTGATTTTACACCTTCTGACCAAATAGTAAAGGCATATGACAATACTCGAAGAGAGATTTTAGGGGTTGTCAACTTATCTATCACCATTAGGCCATCTAAAATGGAAATTCCTTTTTTAGTCATTGATGTCCCTACCAGCTTCAATCTCCTCCTTAGAAGACCTTGGATACATCAAGCCAAGGCTATACCTTCTTCCCTACACCAAAAGGTCAAGTTCCCTTTCATGGATAAAGTCATTACCATCCAAGGGGACAACTATAGCCAGCTCAAAAGTACTATAGATCAAATATAATCCTTTCTGGATTTTAGTATGACACCATCCAATGCATAGAAGGCGGGGTGTCAAATCCTTATGTTCTCTTTGATTTTGGGGCACTATAGATCAATTGCATAGTGAATTTGATGCTGAAAATGTCCTATTTGCCTGGGATGAATATGGCCAAGTCTAGGAAAACCCACCCTTCGGTGCCTGCCTGGGAAAGTCCAGTTGCCAATGGTACTTTTGGTTTGGGATATAAGCCAACAGAAGAAGACTTAATGGACATGGACCTTAAACCCCAAAGGACCCATGGTTCACGCAAAAGGGACATTATAATGCGTCCCTACTTCAGAACCCTCAATGGCTATTTTGTCAAGCCGGGAACAACAATTCCTTATTATAGTTTCCAAGAGCCTTTCTACTGCCCTAAAGCCCAAAAGATGCTACCAGGAATAGAACTTTTTGCTGATGTGCTGAAAAAAGAACCTGAAGATCCATTCATCCAACACGTGGAGGATTTTATGCAACCTAGTCTCTTTGATGATGTTGCGGTGATTTCAAACTCCGAAGAACTCCCGAATCCAGTCTACCTGATCAAGTCGGCTCAAGAACCTTTGACTAATTGGTATACTGAGAAGGAACAATCTGTCATCCAACCCAGTGTTAATCCAAACCCGGAGTCTACCCTTGTACAACTCGAGTCAAGTTTCCCTGAGTCTGATCCAAACTCCCTTGGGTCATGTCCCGAGTCTGATGTAACTTTTGAGGATAATTTCCTCTCTCTCAATAATAATACTCCAATTTTTAATTACCTCGTTTGTCAATCTTCCCAAGTACATTCTGGCAAAACTAATAAAGAAAAAATAGAAATAAAAGAAACAAAAGAACAAATAATAATCGGTAAAGAAAATGAATTTACATACATTGCATGTGATTGTACATATAAAGATCAAATTGTTGGGTGCCTCAAGAAGTTCGCCGACTGTTTCATGTGGAAACCAGCGACGTTACGGGGTTAGATCCAGCCATTGCAGTGCACAAGATTCCAACTTTTCCGTGGGCAAGGCCGATTAAATAGAAGTTGAGAAGAATGAAGTCGGAATGGTCCTTAAAAATTAAGGAAAAAGTAACCAAGTAGTTAGATAACAAGTTCATAGAGCCCATCACTCAAACTACTTGGTTAGCCAATATTGTGCCGGTCCCAAAGAAGGATGGTAAAGTAAGGATGTGTGTGGAATTTCGGGACTTGAACAAAGCATGTCCTAAGGATGACTTTCCTTTACCGCATATCGACTTACTTGTAGACCGGATGGCCGGATATGAGACAGTCTCCTTGACTGATCTCGCTGTAGGGTACAATCAGATAATGATGTATCCTCCAAACAAAGAAAAGACAACCTTTATCACGGAATGGGTACCTACTGCTATAGGCTTATGCCTTTTGGGTTGAAGAATGACAGGGTAACCTATCAAAGAATGGCTACAACCATCTTTCATGACATGATCCATAAAGAAGTGGAGGTGTACGTGGATGACATGGTCATCAAATCAAAATCAGCCGAAAACCATGTTCATGAGCTTGAAAAGTTCTTCCTTAGACTTCGAAAATACAATCTAAAGCTCAACCCAACTAAGTGTCTCTTCGGTGCAACTTCCAGGGTATTACAGGAATTTGATCAGTAAAAGAGGTATTGAGATTGATCCTTCCAAGTCAAAGGCAATCTTAGAAATTCCACCTCTGAAAACCGAGAAAGAAATCCGGGGTTTTCTGGGGAGACTACAATACATCAGTCGATTTATCTCACAATTGGCCGACACCTGCGGCCCAATCTTTAAACTCTTAAGAAAAGGAGTTTCCCGAGAATGGAACGAAGACTGTCAGAAAGCCTCTGAGAGAGTTAAGCAGTATCTGCTAACTCCACCAATCCTACAGCCTCTTAGGACTGTTGCTCTAACTATTAGTAACTGATGATGTAGCGTCCTCTCTTATTACCTTACGTCATAAAACATGCCATTTTTTTTAAAAAATTTTGATCTCACATTAACCTAATTCCATTTCAAACATTCACAGATCATATAACAGAAGCATAAACCAAAAACTTATACCAAACATATTACAAACCATATTTACATATTATTCTGCCTGTTTATCCAAGAACTCTATTAACATACCATATGACTTAAACACATAACCAAAACATATAACATATTGCTATCACTCTTTAAACATGTTAACGTCTTTCACATATTCACAACATTCATAATCATGTCCTTCATACAATACATGTATAACATATGACATCTCTTCTCTATTACCTTACTTTTGGTTATGCCTGTCTTTCTCTGTACTATAAGCATATTCAAACTTAACATGCTTTACATATATCCGAACATATATCAAAACATTCTTAATATGTCACAAAGGATGTCTATACCACTGAATTTTCATAGAGATCTAATATATAAGCAACACGGACATTTAAGCACTTTTAGCATATAATAACTCTACATGGATTGCAATGACGTCCACCATGCACATGATATGCCATCCCTCATTTACTATATCATATATTCTTTTCATCATGGACATTAATAGATTATAAACCATATAACTAAAAATCTACATGATAAGATGGTTCTATTAATGAAATGCGAGAGAGAGAGAAAGAGAGAGTGTAACAACCTCTACTTATACTCTTATGTCATAAAACATGAAATTTTTTTATAACATATATAACATGTTGCTATCACTCTTTAAACATGTTAACGTCTTTCACATACTCACAACAGCCATAATCATGTCATTCATACGATACATGTATAACATAAGACATCTCTTCTCTATTACCTTACTTCTGGTTATGCCTGTCTTTCTCTGTACTATAAGCATATTCAAACATAACATGCTTTACATATATCCAAACATATATCAAAACATTCTTTATATGTCACCAAGGATGTCTATACTATAAGTCTCCACAGATATCTAATATATAAGCAACACAGACATTTAAACACTTTTAGCATATAACTCTACATGGAATGCAATGACGCCCACCATGCACATGTCATACCATACCTTATTTACTATATCATATATTCTTTTCATCATAGACATTAATAGATTACAAACCATATGACTAAAAATCTACATGATAAGATGGTTCTATTAATAAAATGCGAGAGAGAGAGATCCTAAGCTTCGGTTGACCGACCCAGAGGAATGATGACAAAACTGACGCTGTCAGTTGCTCCAAGAAAAACCTGGAATCATGTAAAGGCAATTTAATGAGTTGCGAACTCAGTAAGTGCAACTGTGCCATATAAACAAAGCAATAATATCATAATTGCATAAGATTAAACAGAATCTGTCATAGGGACTTATCTCTCAGAAGTCCTCTTATCCAAATAGTCACAGATACTATAATCTGTGTTACTTTACATATCCATATCAGTCAACACACGATCATAAACAAGTGTAAACATAACATATAAATCAAACATGTAATTTGGTTATCATCTCTCAGCAAAATAACATAATTCCAAATCATATTCATTAAAAATGATCATCTCTACAGCATACTATGCAATATGACATGTCTCTCTGTTCTTTAGTTGTGATTTATCAACCAAGTGTTGCCCCGGGAATTTCACCTCAAAAGGTTCTCTAACTGTATCCAGTAAATGAGGAAGACCCGGAATACTGTCGGTCAAACCTCTCTCTGTAAGATCCAAAGATCACTCTGTAAGATCCAAAGATCACCCTGTAGCATATAGGACCTGTAGGTCTCTCTATATCATATAGACCCGTAGGCCTCTGTAGAAACCCGTAGGTTTCTCTGGTGAAATTTGCAAACACTAGCTACGATAATCACAATGCCTGTAATTAAGTTCTGTGAAAATGCATTTATGTAATATACATTTCATAGCAATATCTCTCATATAAACATGTAGCCGGGCTTCAGTACCGGTGAAAGCAACATATATATCTCTATATTAGATCAAATAACTCGACTGGTCGGATTTCAGTACCGACTCAGGAACCACAAACAATACATTTCATATATCATATATCTCTGGTTAACCGGGCTTCATTACCGGTCCAAACAAATCAATATAACCAT
>CANUEY010182090.1:0-14221 GCA_948099555.1 Croton setiger
AATGTATGTTCTTGCTGTTGGTTCTACTTGATGGATAGTGTCATGACGTTGGGGGTTTCTACTTTGTAATTAAGTTGTTGGTAGCAATCTGTAAATCCCATGTCAGCTTCTGGTGATGGATATTGGTATGGAGGTCATTACTGGCAGCCACATTATGGCTCCTGCAATATTGGGTCAAAGCCAAGCATATTTTTCTTACAATTCACATCTTCTTGGGAAAGTTCAAGGCTGGCAATTGGAAGAATAGCAGGTAGCCGAATTTGAGCTTGCAGATGAGGATAAATAATGTGGGCAAGTGCAATATATGTTCTTTAGGGGATCTAATTGTGGGTTTAGTATATTTTGGATGGCACATATGGCATTGAGTTAAGTCGTAGAATATCTTATGTATTTGAGTCTTCTGTGTATTAGCCTAATGTTATTTAGAGGTGAGTTGTACTTGTTGTACATTGTGCGACTTGATAGAAAACTAAAAGCCCAACCTGAGGAGGGGTTCAAAATCCTCATGTTATTAGACTTTTGAAACTTAATTTAATGCTCCACGAACATTTAAGTAGCTTAATTGTGAGGTACTCATGAATTTACTTTGCTGTTTTCATTTTAATTTTCATTCAGAGTAAAATTTATGTAATTGTAGGAAATGGAAATTGTGTCTGTTTCAGAAGATTTCTGGATTCTGTTGATAGTTATGATAGTGAATAATGGAGCTTTGACTGTGTTTGCAATTGTTTGTGCTTTTCTTGTTTGGCTTAAAATAAAAAAAAGGCACTTACTCAAGGCAGCCTTTGCTGCTTTTTTAAAAACAGCCTAAAAGCTCAGACAGTCGGACTATGATTGGCTCTTAATTTAACAAGCGCTTAAAAGCGGTTTGAGAGGCTTGCCAAACATCCTGGATGACGATTAATAGGGGCTAGCATGCTGCTTATAGATAGGACATTCATTTTTAATTGTGTTAGGAGTTACGGAACATGAACATAGGCAGGCACATGGGCAACATGGTTATAGGTTGGCATCTCAATTGTATTTTGAAAAGAAAATGCTTAATTTTCCCATTTCATATTTTCATTTTCGAATTTGTGGTATTATTGTTAAAGCATTTATTTTTTTTATGCTAAATCTGAACAAAAATGTTTGTTTGGGAGGCCAATCAAACCAAACAATCTCATTATTCTTAAACAATTAAGATCCCACTAACCAAATCCACATCTTACGTATTAATATTAAATTATCTTCTTCACGTCTTTGTTTATTTAATTAAGATCAGAGCTGTCAAAGATAAGATGCAATTCATTCTTTAAGACCTGGATATAACCTCCATGTGACTCCCCATTACCTTCTTAAATATTGTATTTTGCGTTTTAAGCACTCTAAAAACAGCTTATTAATGGGGGGGAAAAAAGCCAATTTTAATAAATAATACTCTGTATATTTTCAATGGAAAATTTTTTCGAATTATTTATATACAAAATTTGACATTTTGGGTAAATTTTGAGAGATAGAGCAACATTTCTACTCTTGCCTATAAGGTTATTTACAAAGTTCTAGAATCCATTTATTGTTTTCTAATATGTCCTCATTGTTTTTAAACTACATAGAACTTCCTTTCTCTTAAAGATTCTTCTTCTCCTAGTCTAGAATTCTGCCTCTTCATTAAACCAACCCTTTGTCATTCCATAAAATCATTTTTCTCTTAATAATGCCCAGAACAAAGCAGCCATTTACGAACAATCACCGATGCTAAAATTGAGGTACCATCTCAGAGAGGGAGAAGGTTCAAGGCCGGCAATCGATCGCCTGAAAAAGAGAATTATACCAATGAAAAGGATGACTAAAAAACGTAAGAGTATGGCATTTCAAATATTGGTAACTTCTCCCAAAAAGGAAAAATTCATGATTCACTTGATACCCAGAAAGAGAATTATATCAATGAAGAAGATGACTAAAAAACGCAAGAGTATAACATTCCAAATATTGGTAACTTCTCCCAAAAAAGAAAAATTCATGATTCACTTGATACCCAGAAACTCCAAGAAATTGATAGAGAATTAGAAGCGAGTGCAAAATTACCAAAGGCAAAATTTGGTTACTCTTAATCGAAGAATATTAGTAGTGTTTAATGTAAACAATATTACTTTTTCATGTTGAAAAATTTACTAATCTTCATTGTTTTTAAGATTAGATACAATGTCTAATTAAGTTGACTTGATGTTGTATATTCAGTTTTTTTTTTTTAATGAACTTTGAGATTGATTTTAGTAATTTTTATTTAATCTTTGTATTGTTATGTTTCGAGTTTATTGTTTTATTAGAAGTGTGGATTTTTTTTTTTGACACTTTTTACAGATTTTGCTAGCATATTTCACATTTGTACGCAGTTTTTCATGTGAAATTAAAGTTGGTGTTTTAATTTTGTTAGGTACAAAAATGCTAGCATATTTCATTTTTCTTGACACTTCCTTCATAAAAAAATTGTTAGCATAGTTCATACTTGTACGCAATTTTTTATGTGGAACTGAAGTTAGAGTTTTAATTTTGCTAGGTGCAAAAATGGTAGCATATTTCATTTTTGTTAACACTTTATAAATAAATTGCTAGATCATTCCGCACTTGTAAGCAGGTTCTCTTGCGAAGCTAAAGTTGGTGTTTTAATTTTGTTAGGTTAAAAAAATGGTAGTATATTTCATTTATAAAGAAATTGATAGCAAAATTCAAATTGTCTGCAGATTCTTGTGTTTGTAAGAAATGTCAACATTTTTTTTTTTGTTGTTATAAGAATAGTTATTTGGAATTTCTATCAGATCAAAAGTGAATGAATTAGGTAGATTGATAGTTTTAAGGTTCTTCAAATTAATTTAAAATTCAATTCTCTTTAGAAATACATTGAGAAAGTGTAACTTCCAATCCACAAACGATCAATCTTGCCTCCAATGATAAAATATTTTGGCTCCCATCTAAAATTTTAAAACAGCTTTTTGAATTGGTATTAGAAATATTAGCGGAAGTTATTAATAATCTTGATTTCTTATTAGATATTGGCCCACTTAAGAAATGAAATCAGAGGTATTTAAGTAAATTGGTGAATTTTCCTTGATCCTTATGCCATATTCCACTTTTTATATTTAAAACATACGGAGGGAGTAATTAGTTCTCTTTTGTACAACAAAACTAGAACTGAAAACATAACAGCCAAGGCAAAGATAAGTATTTCGTAGTCCCTTGCTAACATTTCCAAGATCCAAAATGTAGAAGGAAAGCAATAACTATAACTGGGAGAGATGGTTTTGAAACACCAAAATGATTTTTTTTTTTTAAAAAAAAAAGGATTAGCATAGAATACTACCAACAAGAGAAATTTTCTACCAAGAGTATAAGGAAATCTGCAGACAATAATACAATTCCCTTTCTAGGCTAGCTTAATGGTTTTGAGAGTAATCAAAACTTAGAGGTTGCTGACAGAATGGCACCTGTAAAAACAAAATTTTAAGAAAAGGTCATCGTATGACAACAAAATCGTCAAATTACACAGCTCAAGCGAAAATAATACCTGGAACACAGCATGTCTGAACTGCTCGTATGAATGTGCATACATCATGGCAGCACTAGGCCACTGCGCATATGCTGCATCTCCTGATGTTGGATTTGATCCCACAGCACAGAAGGGGCTCATAACTGAGCTTGCAGCTGGCCTATACCCCAACGAAGTTTGTGTCCTTGGCACCTGCCCCACTTGACCAAATCCACTATCATACTGAACAAATGGAACTTGGATCTTCTGCATACTGAAGGGTGCCAGGTTAAAATTTTGATTTGTTGGAAGGCTCCTTACATACCTGTTTCATTGAGATGATTAGATAGTTCCAGAAATGAAAATCTTTTCTTTCTTTTTTATTTAAATGCAAAAATAAGAATAAGGAAAGCTGATATATGTTTTGGCTCAAAGTGTCAAGTAAACAAGTACATATGGAAAAGTAATCCATTACCGTTCATAGCTCCGATCATAATCCGGGTCAGTGCGATCTTTCTCCCTATCTCTGAAAATGGCGACCCGAGATGGTGCACCATCTCTAGGGCACATATTCTTTTCTTGATCAGTTGCTGAGTTCCTGCAACTTTCATGCTCATCCTTGCTTGAACTTGGGCTTCTCCTGTCTGTAGAACCCTGACCCTGAGATAATGTATCATCTGAATTGGGACTGCCAGGTGTGCTGAAGATGCGAGCCCGCGCCCTATCATACTCCTCCTTTCTCTCTTCTACACTTCTCACAGTACTCCTTTTGATCCCTAATTCACTAGAGTCATTCATGGACCCTTTATTAGGCCGAGGCCTAATAGCAATTTTAAGTTGCTCAGGTTTATCACTTCCCAACTGTTTAGCTGGAATTTCAGATAAGCAAACTGCAGGATATCTGCTTTCTGATGTTCTCTTCACCAGAATTTTGTTAGTCAGAGCATCTGCGCCACTATCATGTACCATGGTTATCAGACCATAATGTTGAGCAACACGGTGTGCTGCCAGCCTAAGGTAGGAAGTAGGGAAATGTTGGAACTCAAATTGTTGTTGATCAGGGTTTCGTAAAAACCTCTGGATATCAAGTTCCATCCGTAAAACTGGTTAAAAAAATTAGAAAGTGAATTCCTCTATCTCTAGCCTTAATAAAAGCACTCACATTGAAGGAGCAATCAGACTGTACACTTCAACTTATAATGAAGAAAAAGGACACAGGCATTTCAACCTTTAAAAAGACCTTATATAATGCTCTGCCCTTTATGGCATTGTTAAATCAAGAACATCAGGCAAATCCCAACAGCAAGGATTGCATAAGAATTCTTTTTGTCAATGGAAGGGTTGGGTGGCACAAATGAGGGTAGTGAAGTATCAATTCTGTTAAAAGTATTACCAGTTGGAATTACCCATGCATTTTAAAACACCTCCATGATCCACAATGATTTAAATTAACAAAAACCACTATTGTTAAATTCTCTGAATTTCTAAACACGAATGAATTTCTAAATTAGCACTCGATATACGTTTGCATAAACCAGGAAATAAACTATTTGATTCAAAACTCATACACCCAATCCAGATAAGAAGATACTAATACTTTTAAAAAGGTTGGCACATATATGAACTTGGTCAAAAAATCTCATGATAAATGATTAGTATGTTCATTTCCCAAACAATCCAACAATTTGCAAGCAGAAACAACGAATACAAGAACAATAAATTAACATAAAAGGAATGAAGGAAAAGAGCAAGTAACATTCGTGCATGGCCTCCACAGTGCAGTTCTTTAGATTATGATAACTATATCTTACTTCCAAAGCAAACTAACAATTTCCATCCAAGAAGAAAGGATGAAAGAGGGACAAATATGAAGAAGATAATTTATCTACTTAAATACCCTCTATTTTTAGATCAACTTAGCATAGTATACCACAGGATAAGAATATTCACCAAGAAACAATAGCAAGCTACAATATTATTTAGTGGCAACTATTTTATTTCTGATTCCAATTCATAAAAAATATAAGAATGAAGGAAAAACTTATAAGGTCAAAGATATTTTGTGATGTAGGACACATGCACATGTAAAAAAGCACATCTTGTAACTTTCTTTAATTCAATGTGGTGACTGGTAATGATATGTGTCGATTACATTCCATAGCCCACTAAATATGGCAACATCCTTGAAAACAGGATCAAGAACTGAGGGCATATTCAGCTTAGAACATCTATAATGTTAAAGGACAAGAACGCCACCTAGGCAAAAACACACACATTATCCTTCATACATTTTATGGCTCATAAACAAAGACAATAGACATTTAGAGTTTTGAAGGACACCAAAGTGTCCTTGAGGACACATTGAGTAACAAATAAAATTTTGAAATGTGGCTTACTTTATTTTTAAATAAGAAAATAAATAAATAATTTAATATTTATTTTTGCATTCGATATAGCATCTTTTTTACATTAGTGGACATTTGAAAACAATGTGGCATATAAATGAGACCCCACATTTACGCCCTTGTCCTTCACATTGTAGATGCTCTTAGTCCCTCAAACACAATGGAATAATCATTCTACTACATGGTGCAACCATTTTTAGGTTTTGATCGGATTTATAGTAATTATTACATGGATTAGTAATTTCATCAACTCAAGTTTTCTCAAATTTTAGATAATTATTCTACTAATAGTTATTCATTCTGTGCAATAGTTATTATATCTTCTGCTATTCTATTAAATGCCATTTTTTCCATATTTTATCTGTCATTGCATTTTTAACAATCTCCAAGGTCTGTATGATGGCTTACAACTGAAAAGATCAAGTAGAGATGAGATGAGAAGCATCCAAAAATTTTAATTCATAATTAATCTACCTTTTTTTCAGTAAACTTGCTACAACAAGCGATAGCGATCAAACAATTCTTCCATCAAAACTTGAATCCTACCATATCTCTTTACTTCAACTATTGTTAACATGCCAATCAATATCAAATGTAAACTAAAATTCTGGAGCTTTCTGGCAGCACTCTATAGCTTTCAACCCTAGATTATATAACTTGAGAAAATCATAACCTCACAGGAAGACAGAAATGCATACTCAATCCCACAGAATATTCATTTAATCTCACCTAACAAACTTTACAAGTCATTTGTAGGACACGTTGGCATATTCAAGCTGAGAAAATGAGAGCAGATCCCTGTAGGAGGAGAATTTGAGGATGATCAAAATCCCAATAATATGATCATTGGGGCCAAGGTTCTCTATGGGGATTGTAGAGCAATCAAATCTCTTTTCCCTTCTATTTGTTTGTTATTTGACATGAATATGAAAGAAACTTATTCTTTTATTAATTAAAAATTCAATGATAAATCTTAATACAGTCACTTTGCCCTTTTATCAAATCTCACATTCCTACCTCTTCCAAATTCAGTATCACCTTGAACTTGAAGTGAAGTTATATCTGATTAAAAAGGGCAAGGAAAAACTAAATCAAGATGCAACAGCTTTAAGGTAGCTGTAAGTATGTTGACCAGCTATTTTTAGTAGTATTCGAATACGTAACTCTTAGAGTAAATCTTAGAGGTTCAAATATTGTTTTATGGAAGGCCAACCATTACAGCTTCTAACACTTAGCTTTTAGCATTCTGTAAATAGCCAGTGACAATAGCTAACAACAACTCAAATAACTAAACAATATTCAAATAGCTAATTTTGCCACACACGCCAGCTAGATTAAAACCTAACTCTCGGCAAAGTCTTTAATCAAATAAGTGAGAGCTCAACTCAATCAGTAATGCAGAGAGCACAAAAGAATAACAACCTGAATCCTTAGATCCAAGGAGTAGCTAGTTTGTTTCACACACCTCTAATTGAATATGTTCAAGAGGAATATAAATATTAGAACTAACAAAACACATTTACTGTTCAGTATATTAATGGAAACAATAATTAGCAAGACAATACAGATAACTAAAAGAGGCAACAAAATGCACATAAGTCTGACATAAGCAGAAAACTACACATATATATAACACTAGTCTATATTTCAAAAAATTATAATTCTATCCTTGACGCCATAGTAATTAAAGGCACAACACGCAATGGGGGTTAGAGAAACTAGGCACAACACAAAGGCATGTGCCTAAGTGAAGTCAGGAGCAAAATAAAAATAAATAAATAATAAAATTAACTTTAAAAATGGAAAATTGTTCCTAATAAAATAAGACGTATATAATGTGAAACTACATTATTTTAGAATTGAATATTTAAGCATGATAAAAAGAAAACACCTAAAAAGATGTCAACAACATAATTCGTATAACGAACATATATATGCTCAATTGTTAAACTAAATAATAATCCATCTCAAATGGATAACTCATAAGTCATATTTGATAACTAAAAACTAAGAATCCGTAGTTGATGTTGGCTACCAAGAAAATAAGACTCAAACCAACACTAGGGCCATGTTCAGCAAAAACAATGGTTTAAGCAATTGTTAGCTGTTGCAATACTAGCTGTTAGTTGTTTTATGCTAGAGCTTAGTTGTCAGCTGTCCATGTAGTGGTTAAATAAAAATTTTTGGTAAAATTAGCTATTGAAATAACAATTAAACATGAAATATCTCCCTTCTAGGGTTTCCTCATCTAATCTGATAGACATGTGTCCTCTCAATACTCTTTTACCTCTTCTTCATAATAAGACATTATTTAACTTGCATTCTCCTATTTTAATTTTTTCCCCTATTATTCAACCTTCCAGCTAGAAAAAATATGGCTCAAAAATGCCTCTTGAACAAAAGGCGCGCCTGGAAAACCGGATAAGGTGTGCGCCTTCGCGTCTAAATTAGGGATACACTATATAACATAGACTTGAAGACAACAAAATAAATGCAATTGGATACAATCTAAACCTAAAATAATAGACCTCAGGATTGGGTGATGGGAGAAAAAGGCAGTGAAACCTTCCCAGTAGCTGATGAAATTAATCATAACGATATTAAGTACTAATTTCCCAAAGCAGCAAAAAAAAAATTCAAAATATTAGTTCAATTATCATAGCAACCAAACATGCTGCAATTATTCTAAATAGAAAACCAGATCTGCAGCTTCCAGAAAAGAAGAAACCCGAAATCAAACATAAAAATATATATATGAAACTTAGAAAATCAAATACCCAGAAACAACAATAATCAAACAGATCGGGAAAAAAAGCATAACATGAGAGGCTATTGTTGGGCAAGTCAAATTTGAAAAAAAAAAATTAAATGAAAAAAAGAACTAACCGGTAAGACGGTGGCGGGGGTTTTGAAGAGCCTCGACCAAGAAGGGATCAACCATAGACTCCTTTTCATTGGTGGAAAAAGGCTGCATCAAGTCCATGGCTCAACGAAATCTGCGAAACGTGGTCGAAGTCTCCCTCTCTCTCTCAGAAGAAAAACCTCTCCTTCGCCGTCAGCGTCTTCCCAACAGAGAGTCCGGCGAGGGGAAGGGAAGGCGAGGATTCGTCAAGAAGCGAAAAATGGAAGTTCCATTGTTAGAGAGGGAGAGAGAGACCTTTGTTTAGTTTTGTGGTCTGACCTCTCTTCACACCCAAAAAGAAGGGAAAGAAGGGAAGGGACGAGATTTTATATTTGACAAAAATCATCCAACATCATATTTGGATACTTATTTCCCGTTTTGTCAGACCCTCCAACCAATTGTTTCATCTTTCCTTTTTTTTTTTTGGAATTATTTTTTCCATAAAATTATCATATTTATGAAAAACCCACATATTTTTATTTATGTCCACGAATCAAAATGTTAGTGAAAACAAAATACTATTTTCTTTGGGTTTAATTAAAAAAAATTACTGAAATTCAATTTGTGAACACCATGAGAACTTAACGCAACCTCCAAATGCGAAATCAACAATTTCGCCAATTCAAAACGCGAAAATAATGTTGTTTCACAATCCAAAATTACAAAAAAAACAGTTAAAAGTAAATTAGGGTATGATTAGTATACCTTAACCACGTCATTAGCATTAAGAACTAATGGGAGAGAGACACGTGACTAAATTAATTCTCACGTTATATACGCAGTTGAAGATTGTGAAAGAAGAAGAGAAACGCGTAATTGTTGCGCGGCTGGAACATGCGAAACAGAGACGATCAGGACACGTGCGGGCACCCATGTTCCGCAAATATGCATTGTGAATTTGCCGACTAGAAACGTATGGACACATGGCGGACGCTTTATTGTTTTGCAATTAAGTTTTGCGGAAGTGTGTATTCGCAAGCTGTGGTAGCGAATGTCTTGTTTTGCATTTGGCCAACCACTTCTTTAGTTTCTTCTCACAATTTGCCCACAACCTTCCAAAAGATTAAGAGAAAATCTACTGTTAGGGTTTAGGCGTCTAATTTCAATAGTGTTAGAGAGATCTTCGACATTTTAGGCAGAGGTATGTACTATTTATCGAGTCTCTTTTTAATTAATTTGTTAATTTTTAATTTAAAATATTCATAATTTGTAATATTAGGCATTAAAACAATATTGTTAGACGAATTTAGTGATATAGCGTGTTCAGTATGAGTGAATTAATATTATATAAAAGTTCGGTGTTTTTTTATTGTTAAGGGTATATATGCGTAGAAATATTAGAAATATATGTATAATTTTTTTCAATGTTATTGTAACATTCCTAATCCAAATCATATGTCATACATGTCGTCATTTTTAAGCATAACGCATTTTTACGATTTTACCGTATAAGCATTATTTTAATTAGAGATTTCTTATATGCTAAAAAATTAAATATATGTGAATATTATATGAGATTAAGTTAAAATATGTGAATAAACTAAGTCTTTAAGGCTAGTTTACAATCGGTTGACGTAAACGGGGTTCCGTTTAGGGTTTTATTCCGTCGCGACCAATAAAATGTCGGTTGCGCAAAAAATTTAAAAGAAATTTTTTTGAAATTAAATAATTTGGATACAATGTAATATATGAATATATTTTTTTTGGAAACCGTAATTTTACGACGACGTCATAAATATCGATTCTGTCAGGATTGCCAAGGTACCGAAGCCGGTATTGGACGCTGATCGCGCCGTAAATTTTTTTGAACTTAATAATAATAATAATAATAATAATAATAATAATAATAATAATAATAATAATATTATTATTATTATTATTATTATTATTATTATTATTATTATTATTATTATTATTATATATATATATATATATATATATATATATGAATTAAGTGTGTGTGTGTGTGAATTAAGAAGAAATAAAATGATAATATATGTATATAATAGTATAAGAAACAAATGAAAAATGAGAAGGAAAATAAAAAGAGAAAATAAATTATATATATGTATAAGGAAATAAAGAAAACAGAACCATAAAAAGATAAGGGAAAGGAAGATAAGAAGAAAATGAAAAATGATGAGGTGTAAAGTGGATTTATAAGAAACTAACAAAATCTTAAGTTAAACTTGAGATGTGTGCTTGATGAGTAATAGAAAACTAAGAGAGAGAATGATAAAATAGAAAGGAAAAATAAAAAGAAAGAACGAGAGATAGAAATGAGATAAAAGAAAAGAAGAGAAGAAAAGAGAAAAAAAAAAAGAGAAGAGAATGAAGAAAGGTTAGGTTTCATGGCTTCCCTACAGTCCAGAGAAGAGGTAGAATAGATTGGAAAGGAAAGAAAGAGAGGAGGAAGTCTAGAAACACAGAAAATCAGGGAGGAAACAGAAACAGAGCAGAAGGAGGAAAAAAAGGAAAGAAAAAGAAAATTCTAGGTACCTAGGGTGGGCAGGAAAGCTTGGTGGAGTTTCTAGGAAGGAATTGGTGGCGAGAAACGGCAGGAAAAATTGCCGAAAATCGTCGGAAATTCAGTTGAAAAACCGAAGGAGAAAATAGAGTTTTGAGCGTTGGCGTAGGCCTGAGAAAGAAGAAGATCCAAAACAACAGCTCAGGTTGCATTTTGGGAAATTTTTCCTCCTAGGTACCTGAATTTAGTAAAATTACATTTTAGTATCTAAAGTTTATATTTAATGCAATATAGTCCTTTCAACAAAGTTTTAAATGTTTTCAATTTAGTCCTGCCGGATTTAAGTTTTGGTAAACTTCATTTTGGTCCCTAAAGTTCTGGTACGCTTGCAAATAAACCAAATAGAACTTTTAATTGTTTTCAATTGGGTTCTTCCGCCCAAATTCATTTCTAATTATTATAATTTGGCTCCTCAAGTTACTACCAGACTTCAATTAAGTCTCTGAAAACTTTAAAAGTTATTCAATTAGGTCCCTTTACCCAAATTAACTTTTGAATATTATAATTTGACCCTTGAATTTGCTGTCAGACTTCAATTGAGCCCTTGAAAACTTTAAAAGTTATTCAATTGAGTCTTTTTTGGTTTGAATTGAATTTATTTTTATAAATTAGATTAATTGGCAAATAATTGGGTTAAATTGTCATAGTTATCGTTAAATATTATTGATAAATGATAAATTGAGTTAGAAATTAGAGATAAATATTATTGTTAAGTATTTTTAATATAGAAAACATATGTTATAAGTTAAAATTCAAATGAAATAAGATTAATTGGTAAATGGAATTAAGTTAATTAAAGAGAATAAATGTTTAATCATGCATTAGTTTATATGTGAATATTTGTAAAAAAAAAATTAAATATTTATTACATTGAATTATATAGGAGCACCGAGTATAGGAGGGCAACGGGAAAAACAACCCAAGACCTGATCTTGTTTGCAATTTGCGAGGTAAGTGTAAACTTATTTATTTGTATTGTTTGAAATGATTAGTCATAAAATGACAAATTATTATATGATATTTAATTTGTTTGAACCGGTACTGAAGTTCAGTTAACTGATTTATTTGATATTGGAATTATATGATATTTGAATTACTTGGATTGGTACTGAAGCCGATCAATTGAATTGTTTGCCTTAATTATATGATAATTGAACTATTTCAACCGGTATTGAAGTTCGGTCATTTGACATTATTGATAATTGAATCTAGATGATTTGGTTATTGAGTCGGTACTAAAATCCAACCAATTGACTTAATGGGACTTATTATCTAAGGTTTGACTATTTGGACTAGAACTCTAGTCCAGTTAATTGTACTAATCGTTTTTTATTAAATAATGTTTTATTTGTTTGAGCCGGCACTGAAAATCCGGTCAATTGAATTTATTGTTATTAAATATATGATGTTTAAAGTTGTTAATTCAAATGATTCAATTGCCTTAGATAAAATATGCTGAATAATACATTGGAACAATTGATTTATTTATTTTGAACAATTTATGATGATTAAATTGAAATAAATGGTTTAATTGTTTTGAACATTAGAGGTTGATTAGATTATTTGAAATAACTGATTTAATTACTTTGGATAATATAGGTTAATTAAATTACTTGAAGTAAACGAGTTAATTGCTTTGAATTTATAGAATGATTAAACTGCTTAGAACAATTGTTCTTATTATTTGAAATAATATTTGTTAATTTTACCGTCTAGATCAATTGATATACGTGTTTTAGATTATGTATGTTAATTTATTTGTTGGGCCTCTATTGAGGCTGGTTAATTGAATTGATTGATAATGAATATATGTTATTTGAATTATTTGGATTGGTACTGATGTTTGATATATTAAGTTATAGTATTTGAACATTTGATGATTTATCTATTTGGACCGGTACTAAAGTCCGATCATTTGAAATTATTGTTAATTCAATATATATGTGAATACTTGAATTTTGAGGCCTAGAAAACCGAGTTTCTTAGATTGCCAACAATTGAACCAGACCGGACGTTGCCAGAAGTACGTCTTTATGGTACTAGAAATGTTTGGAATATTACAAGGGTCACGGAAATGCCCTCGAAAAAGCCATCGGAGTCTTGGAACATCACGAAAAGGCTCCGGAATGAAAAACGCGCGAGTAGCTGAGGCAGGGCCCCAGGCCGCCCAGGGAAGGCGCCTCTGGCCGCCCTCCAAGGCGCTCCGGGCCGCCCTAAGTCAACTATTCACCCGAATTTCACCCTATAAATACCCCTCTTGTTGACGCTCGATTTTTGACCCCCGAAATCTAAAAGATAAATGTTTAAGGAAAGAGAAAGTATATTTGTTTTTTTTTTAATTTTTCCTTATTTTGTAAAAATTGAGGAAAAAAAAAAAGAGGAAAAAATATTAAATATAAAAAAAAGAGAAAAGATAAAAAAAAAGAAAAGGTGAAATTGGGAAAAAAATAAAAGAAAAAGGATGTAATTGAAAGAAATTGGAAGTAGAGAGGAAGATTTGAGGGAAGGAAGGGTAAAATTGAAGGAATGAAGAAAGAATGGGGGTAGAAAACAGGATTAAAGAAAAGGGAAGGGAGAAAACTAAAATAAAGGTGAATCGAACCAAAATTGGTTTGGTTCAATTCCGTATCTCATGGGTCCAGCCGTTTCATTAAACCAAAGCGCAGAACGACGTCGTTTGAGGGTTAGCAAAACAAAAAAAAAATAGAACAGAAAAGAAAACGCTGGGAACGAAAGGAAGCCGCAGAAATTGAACGAGGGACAGGGAAAAACGAAGATTAAGGAACGAAAAGATTGAGACGAAGAAGGAGATATGAAAACGAAGACCGAGAATAAAGGAGAGGAAAGGCAACAGATGAAGAACGAAGACTAAAGCGTGAAGA
>CANUEY010182141.1:0-28118 GCA_948099555.1 Croton setiger
GGAAAAATTAAACTTTTTCTTCTAACCTTCAGACTTGTCTAGGATGATAAAAAAATAAATATGTAATTATTTAATAAAATCTTAATTGAAAGAATATGTAATTATTTAATAAAATTTTATCACATCACGCTAATATAATAAAAGTGTTTGGTGTAGTTGGTTAACATGTATACAACCTTATTGAAAGGTTGCTGGTTGGAGCCTTAAAGTTGTCATTTTTTCATATTTATAGTAAGTGGGTCCCACAGGTTTGATTTAATAATTAGAATGGTTCGATTCAAATAGTCTGAAGGGTAGATTTGTCATTTTGAAAAAAAAGGTTTATTTTAACCGTTGACTAACGGTCAAAGGACCTCAGAGTACAATTTCCAAAAGTTAAGGACTATTTGATACAATTTTAGAAATAGAGAGACCTACGAGTCTATTAGGCCAAACCTCAGGGACCCAATAGTAATTACCCCTAAAAAAAGGGCATGTTTTATGACATAAGAGTATAGTAAGAGGTGTTACATCACCCTTCTTCCTTTGTCCAACTTAAAGCCTCATGGATAGTCAAAACCTTAATTTCCCTAGGCTTGAAACTACCCGACACTATAACTTGAAGCATGATAACAAAACTAGCACCATCGATATTCATTTCCAAAAAACTCGAGGGAGGCTTACTTCATTTAGAAGCAACAGAGTTTCAAACCACTATAGGAGCTAGACCTTGAGCTTGTAACCAATCTCGTAAAAAATCCTCTCTGCCCTCCAAACCACTTGCTTAGCGGACCACCATTCATTCTTCCAAACCACTGAATTCATAAAAAGAGAAAAGGTATATATTCACTCGTCCTATTTTCCACAAGTCTAATTGGAACTTAGAAGTGATGAATAGAGATAAATACTTTTTCTACATTTATAATTTCTTTCCGAGTTAATTATTATTTAGGTCCCAGGTTATTCTAAATTAACTATTCAAGACCTTTATTTTCAAAGATCAACTGAAAATACCTCTAAATTTTATTCAATAAAACATTTAGTCCCTCCATAGAAAATGGCAAATGATAAATAACTCTTTTCAAATTTTTAAAATCCAAAAATAGCCTCTATTTGTGCCATAATTGAATTTTTGATTCAATTCAATTTTAATTGGGTTTGATTCAAGTGATAGGTTCAATTTTAATTGAGTTTACTTGTAATTGAGTTCAATTGTAATTGAATTAGGTTATTATTGTACTTGGGACATGAGTCTTTGGATGTTGAGCCATTAGAGAGATTGAAGTTAAATGTTGGAAGTAAAAGTTTTGGTCAAATGAAAGACTTGGTTGGTTACAGTTACGTAGTCAAAGTGCGTGAACGAAATAAAAGTGGAATGTGAAACGTGAAACTCTGGAAGTGCTTTAGTGGAAAGCTTTGGAGGGAAACATTATGTAACTATTAAACTGCTTTGGAGGGAAAAATTACATAACTGCTTTTTATTTATGTATAAATAACTAGCTTGTATATTGTAAAAACCCCCACCCAATCAACATCAACAACAACTCAATCAAATCAAATTCAAACTCAAATACAATTACATATTTCATTAAGTCTTTTATATCTATTTATCTCAAGTTCAATCCTACCATCATCTTCTTTGGATCTCAAGCATCCAAAAGTGCGTCTCTGGATTAACTTTGCAATCACTTGCTTATGTTGACTTTTCAATCTTGAACAAACTTTGCGTTATTCATCCTTTCCAGTTGATTTAATCCTGGAAAGATAAACTCAAGTCTTCTTCTGGTCGATTTAATCTTGGAAAGACAAAACTCAATCGTTCTTCTGTTGATTTAATTCTGGAAAATGAAAACCAAATTATTGAGTTATGTTCTAAATGTAATTCAATACAAATCCAAACACTGAACTTTCTTAGAAATACTTTGGGGAAGCATTTACCGTGAAATCAACCCATAATCCAAGAAGTCAGATTTGGGCACAAACTACGGTTGATGTACCCACACATTTGACATGCTTTTCACGCACATTCAAGCTGTCAGCTAGCCAAAAATCGAAAACTCCAAAAAAGAGGCCAAACAGTCTCTTTAAGTTTTACTGTTCAAAAATAGCTCATCTTATCACTGACTGTTCATAACTTGTTCACAAAATATTCACAAACAGTTCAGAAATTGTTCATGACCTATTTATTGTGTTTTCATATTTTTTCATAAATTTTTTTTACAAATTGTTCATATTCTGTTCATAAAATTATTAAAAAAAAATACTATGTTTAGACAAAAACTTTAAAGATGGGTTATTTTTAGATTAAAAAACTTTAAACCCCAGCTATTTTTGAGAAAAAAGTTTTAAGGGGCTATATGTGTTCAATTTTCTAAGAAAAAAGGCTTTATATAGTCTTTTTCCAAAAGGAAAAAAAGCTAATACCCATTAATTCATCGAATACAGTGGAATGACATACTATAATACAAATTGAGAGTAAATTTAAAAAAAAAAAGAAAGTAAGGAAAAAAATATTATGTAGGACTCATTCACTACTGTGAGATACACAGTCGAATGTTAAATAATTGAGATAAAGGTATGAACTTCCAATATCAAGAATTTTATCTTGTGTTTATTTTTTTTATAAAAATTTAATATATTTTTATATACAAACTTTGGAAGAACAAAAATATTTGCACCAGATAAAAATTTAATTTTATATTTTAATTTTGGACAATACTGTATTTTTAGCTTATATAAAAAAGAAACATATAAAATCACCTTATTAAATATAATTTTGTAAAACATTTACCAATTTAAATATAACTATAAATTAGGTGCATTAATTTGTATTGGTCATGATACCAAGTACAAAACTAATACTCGACTGATTGCATATTATTTATAGAAGCTTTAAATTCATAAAAGAATATCAAATAGTACATCATACTACCTATACAATAAGGTATAAATCGTAAAATTCTTTTATTATATACTATTTATTTTATATTATTAATTTCACTATTAATTGCAATTGCTAAAGTAAGTGTGAAAAATAAATAAAAAAACATTATTCTAAACACAATTAATTAGTGCACAAATAAATTAGTAAATAAGTTAGCACATTAAGTGGCTAAAGATAGTTGAAAATTCTGTGACATAAATGGTTGGCCCCCTAATTTAAGTTGTTGGTGAGCCATCCAAGAATAAACAATGAATATATGGGCCATCCATTAGAAAATTAGGAAAAATAATTGTATTGATTGATGTTGCAATGTTGGACTTCCTTTATATTAAATATTTAATTAGACAACCAATTTGTTTATTTGACATTCCAATTAAAGTCCTTTGTTTATTTATTTATTTAATGGCGAATTTGTTATTTTTTTTAGGATTTTGCATGATGTTCACTCTTACATTTTCTCCAACTAATAAATACTTTTTTTTTTTCCATTAACTTTTTCTATAACACTCTTACGAAATTATTCCTTATTTCTCATTCTCTCCATTTTATTAGGCACATTTTTTTTATAAGAATATAGTTTAACTAATAATTTATTTTAAATATATACCAAAGTTATGAATACCACTTGTATCACTTGAATATGATTATTTATAATAAATCGAAAAAATAAATAAATTAAAATACTTTCTTAGCATTCATGAACAACTAGGTTAATTTTGCTTATATAAACAAAATACAAGAATAATTTCCTAGACATGCTAATAAATTTTTAGTGTTAAAATAACTAATTTAAAACTCAAATTCAAGTTTCTTTGGATGCAAATTACATAAATAGCTCTTTTCAATATTTTAAAATTCAAAAATAGTTTTCTCAAATTATAAAGTTAAAAAATAGTCTCTTCTATCACTGTTCATAAAACAGATCTAAAATTGTTCATGACCTATTCATAGCATGTTCATATTCTGTTCATACAATTTTTACAAATTGTTCATATTCTGTTTATAAAATTTTCACAGATAAAAGGACTTTATATTAATTTAAATATTTTATAATTTTATTATTTTTTTTTATTTTCATTTTAAATTTTAAACCCATCATACTCAACCACTATTAAAAATTTATTATATTTTTATCTAAAAAAGAAATACGTTTAAACTCTCGAGTCAATACTTGTACAAAGACATTCAAAATGTTACAAAATATTATAATATACATATAAAATTACAATATTCATATTAGAACATTATTTTACTAATATTTATTGAATTACCATTTTAATATTATTTCTCCATTTTGGTTATATTCAAATGATGTGTTGCTACTACAAATATATAAAACAAGCCTATTATAAAAAATGAAATAACATGATTTTTTTAATATTTTCACTTTAAATTCAATTAAAATAATTCATTATATTTATTTTAAATTTTTTATAATATTTTTACTTTAAATTCAATTAAAATAATTCATTATATTTATTTTAAATTTTTTATATTATTATAAAATATAAATAGTTTTGTTCGTAAAATAAGAAAAAAAATCAATATTAGTTCTTTTCTAAATTCTTAGTAGTAATTAGTATTAATAATTTAGTAAATATATAAAAGAAATAGAGATATTTTTCCACTAATTTATTAAATATTTTAAAAAATAAGAGGTATTTTTGATATATTCTAATAACAATGATTTACTAATTAGTAGTAATAATATAGTAAATGTAACTTATTTAAAAATATTTTTAGAACAGAATATTATTCTATTCTATTATTTAGTATTAATTTATAAAAATTTAAGGATTACAAAGTAATTATAAAAAAAAAACATTGAAGCGCGTGACCAATAAAGACTTCAGTCAACAGATAAACAGTAATAATTGCAAAAGTTCCCTTCAAGTTTACATTAAATAAATTTTACCCAGCAAGAATGATTACAGAAAAAAAACGAAGAGGCAAGAGAAGAGAAGGGAGACCCAAAAAACAAACAAAAGTATCTGTTTCAGATTTTGGAACGTTAGACTCATAAAGCCGACACTGGAATTGGCTGCATACAGCTATGCCCAATGATCCCAACCCCAAGCACACTCATTTTACTTGCCTAGACACCTCAATCTCTCTAAAAAGTCTCAAACTTTGAGTCAATCCAACCTATATAATACACTTTTTCCCTCATGGGTTTTCCTTTTTCTTTCTTCTCCAGTTTGATTCTTCTGTAAAAACAGGTTAGTCTTTGATTTTCTTTATTTGCTTAGTCAATGATTTATTTATATTTATTTATTCACTATTAATTTTTTCATTTGGGTTTCTGGGTTGGTTTGTTTTCCATTGATTTCAATTTCTATACTTGTTATAGTATCTGGTTTCTGAAAAAATTGTGTAGAACAGGAAAGGATATATGTTTTTCAGTTTTCAAAGAGAATGCTTGGGATTTACATAAAATTAGTAAATTATCCTCTAATACTTATGGCTGATTTACTCCTTTTTACTTTTGTCTTGCTAAGGTCTTCCCTTGTTTTGAGTTCTGGGATTTCTTATGGAACTTGCTGAATTCAATTAGTACTTTCTATGTTCTGACTTACTAGAGTAAATCATTGACTTACGTTCAACCTTGTTGGACAATTATTCTTGTTGATTCAAGTCTTCTATTGACTCCTCTTACGACTTTTCATTTAAATGTAGAATTTTCAGCTGTCCACAGTTAATCTAAGCCTGTTTCTTGGCATTAATGATTACTTGGTGAGATTGAGTTAGAGAAACATTGAATAGGATTTGTATGCAATGTATTATGATAGGAAAATAAAGATGCAATTTAGTTTTCCTTTTTTAATTGAAAAATTTGAGATGCAGAAATAAAATGTTTTTCTTTTAGAAATGGAAGTATTTGGACGTTGTATTTTAGTTAAAATTACTTCAATTAGATTTTTATGCTTAAATTGTAGCAGTTATGTATGATTTTCTAGGTCCATGATGGGAAGTTCTGTTTGGGAATTTGGTTAGATTTTCAGGATTTTTGGTATGCAAGATTTGGTTGAAACATTTTTTCATTTCATCAGCTATAGTTAAAATTTTTATTTATACAATTTGATCTAGAAACTTTCATTTAAAATTCTTGGATACCAAATTCTGTAATTAGTCTGAAGACAGGTTAAGTTTTTGTTTCACTTTTGGAAAATTGATGGCTTTGGGAATGCTACCATCTAACCTGCATGTGCAGGACCACTAAAAGCTTTACATTACTGCTTATGTCTCTATTATTTCCAATTTATCAATGTTTGAACAAGCATTAATTTGTGAAAGATGGGAATTTTTTTTTTTTTTTTACAGATGGGCTTTACTCATATCTTTATTAAGGTTCATGTTCATGCTTTGATCACTTGAGATTATGTACTTGAAGATGGAACTGGTTTTTGGAGCCTTCCTGTTGGCTTGCTTGCTTTCTTTTGCATTGTCTGATTTGCAAGGTAACATGGTTAATATTCTAACGTGTCAAGAGTTGTATGAGTTCTTACTTTTAATGTTGTTCGGTCAATAACTTCTACATTGCTAGGAAGTAGGATATGAAAGTCAACTATGATTAGGTAACCTTGATCTTTGTCTACCCATTGTAAACTATTTGCGATACTTACTGCAGTATTTGACTCAGCAATACTTATCTTGGGTGAGATTTTCATTGTATGAAAGTCAACAATGATTAGGTAAACTTGATCTTTGTCTACCTCATTGTAAACTATTTGCGATACTTACTGCGGTATTTGACTCGTCAATACTTATCTTGGGTGAGATTTTTTTATTGTATGCATAAGTGCTATAAATGAAAGTTGAGAAGGTTTATGCATGATTTTTCAAATCCTTCTTGGTTTGAAGAGATTGATTCTTTTAGGTTTGCTCTAATACTCCATTTGATCCTCCTTTTTCGTGACTCATACTTCATACTTCTATTTTTGTAATAATCAACATTTTGGTCTTTACTAAATATTAATAATTGGTTAAAACAATGTCGTTTGGTAATGAATGCATTCTTTTCTTTTTTTTTGAATGCTTTTTTTTTTTGGGTCTATAAATAAAGTGTCATTTTCATAGAACGAATGGACCAAAGTGGTCTAATCCAAATGTACAAGAACCAAGAGTCAAACAGTAGGCAATTTTTGTAGTATTCCTTTGACTTTAACCTATGTTGTTTACTACTCTCACACAGCTAGGTACTTCATGATACAGAAAGGAGATTGCATTAAATAAGAAACCATTTAATTAGGACAATGGAACAGAGATAGTCCATGCCTTGTAGAAAAAGTCAAATTAGGAAATATTTTGAGGGGTTAAAAAACTTTCTGCCTTAAATAGAAAATGACTAAATTGTAAAGTCAAAAAGAAATCATTAGCTAGAATACTAGTTGCTCCATCTGCAAGTGTTGGATGAACTGAAAGCCCTCTTCGAATGACTTGTAACGGAATTAGGATTTGCAACAAGTACTTTAAGCTCAAAAACATTCAAAAAGAATTTTCTAAAAGCAACAATGGAGTTGCACGTAAAAATATCATTAGGCATGCTATAATGCCTACATAAGATAAGGTGGTTGGGATTTGAAGAAATGTATCAAAATTTCCTTGAAATAAGTTTGTTGATTTTTGGACATCACAGGTCATTGTTAGAGTTAACAAGGTTAATGAAAGGTGAACAAAGCATTTTGATGAAACTGCAGTGGTATGCTTTCAGTCACTTTTGAGATCCTTGGAGATCTTTCTACATGGAAGGGTTAATGAATGGCTATTGTGTATGAAGGACTACATTCTTTGAGATAAGAAGAGGCTTGTGGAGATGTAGGTAGGAAATCCTTGGAGATTGCAAGTCCTGATTTAGTTACTTTGAACTGGAATCAAATATCAAGAATGAATAATAGAGAATGGAAATGTTAATATTTCATTGATATGTTTGGCATTTAATAACTTTGAATGGGAGTGCTTTCTTGCCATGTGTATAAATTGCCATCATTGAGCATATTTGTTTGACGCAAGGATCTCAGGGCAACAAATACTTAATTTATCAAGTTACTATTCTTTTATGAAATCTTGAAATAACATCTTCAACTTTTGATGTACAATGATGATCTTAGTAAATTTGACAGAAATCTAATTCTTTATATATTCATGCCATATCCTTTTTGTCACCAAAGTTAGAGTTTTCCTTTTTTTTTTTTGAAGATTAAATTCAACTGCATTTTCATAATAATGTGAAGGAAGGAGCTTATACACAATTGAGAAAGAAGTTTAACTAGATAAATTATCATTTGTACACAATAATCATATTCATCTAATGAGAGTTTTCGTTTTTGTTCTTTGGATTAAAACCTCTCTTTTGTTTTTCATTATTTTGGAGCATTTCTCCCCTATTTCCATGATTATATTCTGGTTCAAAAACACTCCTTTATGTAGGAATGGACATCTCGTTATAAATAACATTCATTCCCAGTCATTTCTCAACTTCTCCTAATTATTGGAAGCAAGAGTTTTATTCCCATCCAACTCTTTGATTACGTATAACCAAATGGCACATGGGGATATTTGGGGATGGTATGATTGGCAAGCTATTATACAAGATACTCAATACAATATGATGCTTGATAATTAGAGGGAGGGTTCTTGTTATTTTTTTTTTTTTTTAAAATATAGATCATGTACAATGAAGGTACCAGTCTTTTGAGGGTCACCATAAATCTTGTAAAAGAGTAGCTGAGCATAAATTTAAAATTTAAAGTATGATTTAATGATACCTAAAATGATTTTCATTTTATGCATGGGAGATTGATTGTATGGAACCTATTCTCATAAGGGGGTTGGTGGATTATTATAAAAGGAAGAAATAGACTTTAATTGTGGTTGTAGCTGTGCATATGTTTTAATCAAAGTGTAGTGGCTAAGTTTGAGAATTGCAGTTGGTGCAAGGTTGCTATTTTTGTTTATTTATCTTTTATTGAATAACAATATCTTAAATTTTCCTTTAACTAACACATCATGCCTCAACTGCAGAACTGAAGTTTTTATTATAAAATACCTATTGGTCCTGAAATACATGGTATAACACTTCTTTTGCTTATCGTACTTGTAGAAAGTAGTGGCATGCCTGGATCAGTGTGTGAACTGTGTTCCTTCTGAAACCAATTCATTTTAGAGTTCTCGAAGTGTTGTTACTAAAACTAATACGGGAGAAAAGTTGATGATTATGCGAAGTGTATTCATTATGTTCTTTTTAATTTTTAAGTTCAGATTGGTGCTTTACAATTGTTAAATGTTATTAATTTGGTCAACTTGTACTAATATACGGGGATTTTCTGTTTGAGATTCCCCTTTTCCCCATTCTGTACCTTATCTTTCTTGTGTCTGTGTTTTTTTGCCTTCGATGAATGTAGTGTGGGTACTTTAGTCCTAGGAAATGAGCCTTTTTGAGACAAAGTATGTTAAAATGGATCCATCCAGTATTACAGTCTTGATGTAAGGTCCTGACTCCTGAGATAGTTATATTTGGTCCATAGTTAAACCCTCACCAACAATAACTAGAATTAAGAGGTATGGAACTAGAGGTGATATGATGCATATGGATTTGAGTGGGTTGATGGAAGGAAGGGGAAGATAGAACTAAAATACGAAGTGGTAAAATCATGACTGTAAAATGTAAATGAAATTGAACGCATAAGAGCCTTTTTATAGTGGACTCCTTGCAAGTTTATAAATATAATGTACTTCATGAACAATGATATGTCCTTGAAATGAGGTTGAGTGGAGGAGAAGGATTTATGGACCCTACCTAGAATTGAATTGAAGCGTAATTGTGTTGAATATGGTGGATGAATTAAGCTACTTTCTGTCATATCGGACTCTGTTTGATTGATTCTTCTGTGTTATGTCATTTCTTTCTCCCCCATATCTGCATTCTCCCTGTCTTCCTTATTTGACATGATCTTATGTTTATGTAGATATAATGAATGCGTAATGAGGAACTGGGATTAAAAAAATTCTATTACTCAAATATGTTATGTTTTCTTCAAATTTTAAAATGTCCTGTTTTTCCTGACTGCCTTTCGCAAAATTATGTTTACGTTTCCTGCTCTTATTGAATAATAAATATGGTATGGTTGCTTTGATTTGCTGGTGTGAATATTCTAATTTGTCGTTTCAGGGGATGCGTTGTATGCATTGAAGGCATCACTGATCGCTCCAGCCAATCAATTGACAGATTGGAATCCAAATCAAGTTAATCCATGTACTTGGTCTAATGTCATTTGTGATTCTAATAATCATGTAACTTCTGTGTGAGTATTTTGAATTAATTGTACCTCTTTGGACTTTGCTTTGTGATGATACCTTGATAACTTGATTCAATGTTGATGCCATATTATATATTTTAGTTGCATAAGTCATTATGTACTGTATTTTGCTTATATATTCCACTTTCTTGCAGAACATTGTCCGGCATGAACTGTTCTGGAACATTGTCACCTAAAATAGGAGTTCTTACTAACCTTACCACACTGTATGTATTCAGCATCCTGTAACTCGCATCAAATAGTCTGATTTTTTGTTTTATATGTACTCAATACATTCGATTTGAACGGTAGTAATAAATATTGTTTGTAAACTTTTGTGAGCTGTTGTACAAACTGTTTGCACAATGCAAACATGCAGATTCCCCTATTTTCATATCATTTTAAAAATATTTTCTTGGAAATATGTTGTGTTCATTGATTCCCCTATTTTGTTTGCATTTCACACTGCTTTCAGTTAGATTTCTTTGGTTGGGTATTGTAATTGGAATAGTCAAGTTAGTTGTTTCATAAGTACAATGGCAATTTATTTTGGGTGCACTAATTACAGAACATTGAAAGGAAATGGAATAACGGGTGAGATTCCAATGGAGTTTGGAAATTTGTCAAAATTATCCAGTTTAGATTTGGGAAATAATCGTTTAAGTGGTGCAATACCATATTCCCTTGGCAATCTTAAAAGGCTTCAATTTTTGTAAGTGATATCATTGACCTTGTACCTTATTTTTGAGCTTTGTAGGACATCTTTTTGCTATCTCACGTCATCTTCTTAAGTGTGATTTTCTTATGATACAAACAGGACATTGAGTCAAAACAATCTTGCTGGAACTATCCCTGAATCACTTGCTGGTCTTCCAAATTTAATTAATATGTAAGTAATAAAGATAATTTCTATGATACTTAGATGTGTCAAGTTGTAGCCAATTATTCACTTTCACATTAAACTATGGACAATCTGTACCATTATTGGATTTCTGGCTGCTTCAGAAGATCCAACGTTTTCTATAGATTGGATGTCAAGAGAATATTTATTACATTCCTTGAGAAGCTTTTGTTTTTGATGGCATGGTTGAAATTTTCTTTGCAGTCTTCTTGATTCAAATAATCTCAGCGGTCGAATCCCTCAGCATCTATTCCAAATTCCAACATACAAGTATGAACAACTGTAAAGATAATAATTTCTTTCTTTTTTAGGCGTGTATATTGTGACCACCTGTGAATGTTTAATTTCTTTCATACGTTTTGTTTTTCCTGCTTATCTATTCTATTTTTTCTCAATATTACAATAAATATAAAGTTTTGTGCATACATATTTCAGTTTCAGTGGAAATAACTTGAATTGTGGTGCAACTCCTCAACAACCTTGTGAATCTAGCAGTAGTGATTCAGGTAATTTGTTTTGCAGTTTGAGTTATTGAACTACGATAATGGTAATATCCTTTTAGCAGCTAATGATCAGCCTTCTCTCATTATTAACAGGTTCTTCAAATAAGCCAAAGATTGGTATTATAGTGGGAATTATTGGAGGAGTTATAATTATTCTTCTATTTGGAGGCTTGCTGTTCTTCATTTGCAAGGGTAGGCACAGAGGGTACAAACGTGAAGTGTATGTTGATGTTGCAGGTTTGAGCCACTTCTCCTAATATTAAAACAAATGAGTATCTGTTGATTCTGATGCATAAAAATGAGTAGTGTTTCTTGAAGTCTTCAATTCTAGGGAAAATCCTGCTAAGACCCTATAATTTATGCGAACCTGTACAGATCCTCAAATCTTATAATTTAGACAAGTAAACCATTTTTTGATGTCTCAGCCACATGCTGGTTGGGTGGGGCAAATATAAATGTTGTATCCATTGCCAACAAATCAGCATGTGAGAACTCCCTTGTTCTCAACTTCTCATCATCACCGGTATCTGTTGTTATGTGATGTCTTGTGGGCAATGATGCATAGATATGGCTCGGCCAGCAATGTCCCCATGTTGAACACAGACACACAATGAGGCAACTTGAATATGTTGTGTCATTGAGCTCTTGCACCCTTCAAACCTTGTGTCTAGCTTGGGAAAAAGTAGGGAAACAAACTGAACTCTAAAACCAAAAACAAATCTCAGAGGGAATAACAATATTAAGAATGCAAAAAGCAAGTTAATCAAGAGCATCAAAACAGCAAAACATACCTCAACTTGAATAGATCCTTGCTTTGGAATTTTGGTAGAGTGTATAATTTTTTTATATTGCTGCATATTTATTTTGTAATGCTTTTGAAGGGGACTCTTGGCGCAATGGTAGAATTGTGTGACCACTGACCAGGAGGTTATGGGTTTGAATCATTATGGAATCAGCCTCTAGCAGAAAAGTCCAAAGTGGTTTGACCCTTCCCTGGGACCTGTGCATAGCGGGAGCTTCATGCACCAGGCAGCCCTTCATTGTTGCATAGTTATTTTTACTAAATTTGTTTAATGTTCAAAAAAGTCAATTAATTAATTAGTTGTATATAGGATTATATTTTATTATATTCGTAATTTGACACCTATGTTTTCTATAATTACTCATTTTCTCCATTTCTGTTTCATGCACTTTTGTAAGTGGCGTATCCCCATGTCTGTCTCATTTCAGTGCCTGCGCAACATAGCTGGTGGACATAATTAGGATACTAATTCTATGTTTGTTGACATTGTTGCCATGTTTTGTTATTTGTAGCTGACAAATTATGATAACACCTAATTGAATATTGGTGAAATGCTAACCGTGCTGCGATATAACCCGAGTAACTTTTTATCGTTGTCTGAATTTTTTTTTTTTTTTTCCATTTGGAACACCAATCTTCAAGCCTTTTTAGAATGCTATCGTCTAAAGGTATGTACAGAGGAGTGAATTTGTCACTTGTTTTAAGCATGTTATGACGCTTTTGCTTGTGTCTTTCATTAAGTGCTAGCATATATTGATAGCTGTAATATGGGTACTATGTTTTGAATTTGCTCCTGTATCTTTCAGCGGAAAGGGGCTATTAATCATATTGTTGGAATAAAAAAATTTACTATTCTTTTATTTTCTGGTTGCAAGACAACAGCTATTTTAGGATGTTAATGGATTGGATGGTAAACCTAATTAATTTTGCAATATTTAAGTTCCCCTGACATTTTGCATTAGGCTGACCTGACTTGTGATCTGTATTCCTGTAGAAAATTCAACAAATAATCGTTCTTTTTCCTTATAAACCTTTCTTTCTTACCTTGTGCACAGGTGAAGTTGACAGAAGAATTGCTTTTGGTCAATTGAAAAGGTTTGCATATCGGGAATTACAGCTGGCAACTGATAACTTCAATGAGAAGAATATACTTGGACAAGGAGGTTTTGGAAAAGTTTATAAAGGAGTGCTTCAGGATGGCTCAAAAATTGCTGTTAAGCGTTTAACTGATTTTGAAAGTCCCGGAGGAGATGCAGCATTCCAACGTGAAGTTGAGATGATAAGTGTAGCTGTCCATAGGAATCTACTGCGGCTAATAGGGTTTTGCACAACACCATCAGAACGCCTTTTGGTGTATCCATTTATGCCAAATTTAAGTGTGGCTTATCGTCTTAGAGGTATTATCTGTTCGCCACCATACATTCTTTCTTTTGGCATATTCTGCTAATTCTTTATACTCCTGTAAAATATGTTCAAACATATTGATTATGCAATGGCTGCTCAATCCATACATAATGTGACAGACAAAACAAGAGCAGTTGATTCTATTTTGATGAACTACTTATCAAATTTACACAGGAGAATTCTTAAATTATCCTATTCTTGGTAGTACAAAAAACTTCTAGCTGTTGAACAAATAATATGGGGTAGGCTTTGCATTCCCTGTTAGACTTAGTTTGCCATTTTAGATTACAGAAAAAAAAAATTAATTGTAAATAGACATGCGTTGTACAAGCAGAACATAGATGCTTGAATAGGAAAGTTGTGTAGGCAGTCAACCTTGGCAGCTGGAGACTGAACCTAATAAAATAGATGTGTTATAAATAAAATATAAAGAGATGTTGAATTTTAACATTCATCATCTTTAATTTATGCTTATTTTTAATTATCATTCATCACATATGTTCATTCAATTAGGCTTTGTGTGCAAATGACATGTATTGCTGAAGATGTTGTTTGAATGGTGAATATAATTTTGTGCTTGGTCTGCAAATGTCATGATATAATCTATGTTTAGTAGGAATTCTCTTTTTGGCTTGGGAGTACATAGATTTGTTCCCATCATGAAAATAGTTTTTGTAATGACCTAACTGAATCGTTGCCAAACCCCATTGAATGTGGTTCCAGTGTATCTTTTTGACTTGTAATTTAGTGTAGGAAATCAAATTTGATGATACATATATCTTGTTGATATTGTTTTCCAATATAATTGACAATAGCATTTGGCATAAAGTAGTAGACTTGTTTTTATGTTGGGTGCAGAAAAAAAACCCGATGAGGCTGTTTTAGTTTGGGAAACAAGAAAAAGAGTGGCCTTAGGTGCAGCACGTGGGCTAGAATACCTTCATGAACATTGCAATCCCAAGATTATTCATCGGGATGTGAAGGCTGCCAACGTGCTTTTGGATGAAGATTTTGAAGCTGTTGTCGGTGACTTTGGCCTGGCAAAGTTGGTTGACGTCAGAAAAACTAATGTGACAACTCAGGTTCGTGGGACGATGGGCCACATTGCTCCTGAGTACCTGTCTACCGGGAAATCATCTGAAAGAACAGATGTTTTTGGGTATGGAATTATGCTTTTAGAGCTTGTAACAGGTCAACGGGCAATTGACTTTTCACGCTTGGAAGAGGAAGATGATGTCTTGTTGCTTGATCATGTGAGAATCATTTTGGTGTTCTTTCATGTATTTTTTTTTCTTTTTTTGTAAATTTCCTAGCTATTATATAACTACTTATGGAATAATTTGATTGTGAAGGTCAAGAAGCTGGAGAGGGAAAAAAGACTAGATGCAATTGTAGACCGGAACCTTAATAAAAATTACAACATTCAGGAGGTGGAGATGATGATACAAGTAGCATTACTGTGTACACAGGCATCACCAGAGGATCGTCCAGCAATGTCGGAGGTGGTAAGGATGTTAGAAGGAGAGGGTCTGGCCGAGAGATGGGAAGAGTGGCAGCACGTTGAGGTTACACGCCGCCAAGAATATGAAAGACTGCAAAGAAGATTCGACTGGGGAGAGGATTCTTTATATAACCAGGATGCCATAGAGCTATCTGGGGGAAGATAATGTGCGCATATAACTCTCCTCTGCATTTGTAACAGTATTTCTTGTTTTCTTTGGTTAGATTTGACATTTTCTTTCCGTCGCAATGTATAAAAAAAAAAAAAAAAGTTAAATTCTCTTCTTTTTTAAAAGAATGTGTACCCAGTCTGTAAAATGAAAAATTTTCTTGGTGTTAGTAGATTCTCTGCTTACAAAGATGATTTTACAGATTTACTAGCGAGCCGAGTCATTAACTTAGTGACAAGTGTATTTATTTAATGTAAGGTCTAGATCAACCGTCACAAGTGTATTTATTTAACGTAAGGTCTAGATCAACCGTCGTTAAAGTTGGTGTTGCAAAAGTGACACTTTATGACTACTACTGCGAGAACATATTAAAGGAAATATCAAGGAATTAGTACTTACGAAAAAAAAGGAATTAGTTTAGTGAATTATAATTCAGTTGTTTCTAATGAAAAAAAGAAAAAACAACCATTTCTGGCGAATGGTAAGATGAAAATAAGCCATAAAAAGTAACTGCAAAATCAAAGCAGCAACAAACCAATGCGAGTTTCTAATAGAAAAATGCGGAGAACAGAAATGATTACCAGTTTGAGAAGATAAACAATGAACCAACAGCATCAACGTTATTGGCGTCAAATGAAGCAACCATTTAAGAGTAAGAGTAGCATGTTTTGTGGGTTTAACCTTTGAATTTGAACAGAAACAATGTTGTTCTTGGTTTGAAGAAGACATCAAAACAAAGGTTGTAATAATTACAAGAATCATAAATACTTTGTAGGGTAATGGATCTTTACTTAGTAATTGTAAGCCGTAGGATATGCTTTTCTTTTCTATACCCATCTTCAACTATCTACAATTAACAGTTTCCTTTTTTTTTTTTTTGGAAAATTAGGGAGTTCATTATATGTTGCTTTATAGCTTCATTAATAATTTGAATAGGAAATAGTCGGTTGTTTTTTTTCTCTTTGATTTCAATTTATTTACAATAATGATTAACTAAACCAAATTTAAAAATTAATAAAATAATTATAAATTATTTAAAAATTACAATAATTTTTTTAGATAATTTATAATTTGGACCTTTTATTTTTATAAAAATTTTAAATTTATTATCTAAACCAAATTACATGTTAATATATATGATTTAACAAGTAATAAGTTATGAGAAAGTTGAATTTAGTTTTCAGTTAATTTTTTAATATTTATATTTCAGTTAATGACTTCAACAATTAATGTTCTATAATTGTCCATTTACTTATGCAAAAAAGTTAATTTGTGATCCCCATCTGTAACAAGTAATTACAATGCATAAAGGAATTTATGCCATTTGCTAATTTATTTAACATACTTTATTTTCTTTAGGGGGATTTATATTAATATAAAAACTCCAGCATTATAACACTTATATTTGCCATCACTAATATACTATTTGATTATAAGTGTTGGATGTATTAGTAAAACACATTAATACTTTCCCTAAAACAGTTAAGATCTACTCAAATGATACTTTAAAACCTTAGTTTCCATAAATAGAGAAATAGTTACATTGTTTGTGTATAAATAAGGACGGTAAAGTCAATAAGAGCATGACATGTTTCCACGAAGAGCGTACATTTGGACAGATTTATTGCATGTTTAAAAAAGAGTTTATTTGGTCAATTAATGGACAAAAGAAAAGATAAAATGCCAACACTTTTCTTGAACTAAGCTATTATAAAACAAGAAACACAAATTAAACACCAATTACTTTAGATAAAGCAAGCTTACATGACAGACTGATATTTTCCCATAACAATAATCAGAAGCATCAAACAAATAATAACCAAAGGCGTGCATCCTTCTGCAAACAAAAGCCTAGACGCCTCATAAAATCCACTATCCGGCCAACGGCTGAAACCTTCTGCGTAGTGAGCGATTTTGAACATAAAAATGAGCAAAATTGGGAGTAGCCATTGGAGTAGTTGTGTATTATATTTCATGTTTGACTGAAAAGACAAATAGCATGGAAAGAAGATGTATATTATTAAGAGTGCTGTGGCCATTATCATTAATGGGTATGGCTTAGGGTCACTACACAATAATTCTATCAAACTCGAGAATCTGCTTCTGTTATGATATTGGCTCATCAGGAAAGAAGGTTAATTGATAGCAATAGTTAGAAAAACAAAAAGTGATTAAGGTTTGAAGAATGTGAAAGTGTGAATTAGTATATTGTCTCACCAGGGAAGATAATTTTTTTTTCTTTTTAAATCTTTAAGGGAAGAGATTTAAGTTTCCAAATATAGTATATGGAAATTTATTTTTGCAATTAAACTAATGTTTTTTTTCCTTTTTGCAATCAATAATAATCAAGTTCACATTAATTGGAAAACTAAAATTTCAAATTTTAGCATATGAAAATTGTTTTTCTTAAAAATTTCAACTGACTAGTAGTTACAGTTACCGTTATCCAATTTTTCGATAATTGCTTAACTGATTTTTCCTTTTCGAATCATTAAATTTTGATAATTGCTTAACTGATTCCAAATCATTAAATTTTTCCAATAATTATGTAATATTAAATTTTTTATCAATTACTAATCGGTTGCACCGATTTACCAAACCAAACCTATTAAAAATGTTGAAATTCATCCAAAAATGAAAACTTATCAATTATAATTAAATTTACTTCAAAAGCTAATACAAAATCAATATAATTATACCCCTTTTAACTTATTTGATTTTAATTAAATAAGCAAATTAATTTTTTAAAAATTTTGAATAATACAAAATTTAATTTAATCCTGAATTTTATTTTTTTAGAAAATGTTATAATATACGATATTATTTTATATATTTCTTTTTCAAACAAACAATTAAAAATTTTCAAAAATAAAAATTAAATAAATAAAAGAAATAGTAACAAAGGAATCGGGAACGTGGTCTGCTCTCCATCGACATAGAGAAGCAGCTACTAAACCGCCACCATCGTTGCTAGAAACAGTTGAACTTGCTTGCCATACGAAAGCCAAGCCTTTGAGGATCCTTTCTTTATCCTGTCCCAAGTCCTACCGACACCGTAAATGCGAGGAACAACTTTCGGAAGATTTGGAAACCAAAAGCAGCTCTAGTGAAATTGTCTTCCAGTATATTTTGATGTTGCCATTTTTCTTTTGCCGAAAATGGAGCTTCTGAAATTTGGTGATTTAGAAGGAGCAGAGGAGGTGACAATGGTTATTTTTGTTGCCAAGAGGAAAATTTCCACCACATGCAAAATTATAAGAAATTTATAGTTGATGAAGCTAATTTTGGCCAATTCGGTTCAAATTGAAATTTTATTTCATAAATTTGGCTAAATTAAAAATTATTAAACTATTAATAGAACCAAATTGAATCTATAATAACTTCCATTATTCAAAACCCTTCCTTTGTATAAAAATTTATATTATTTGTCAAATCAATAATCAAATTGAACTCATCAAATCAAGCTAATTGATTTTCGGGTCGTTAAGGTTTAAGAATCGCGCAAAATTTAGTAAAATTATGTTGCCTAATCAATTTTAATTGTTGTCAGCTCACCCTGCGGATACTCTAATTACTTAATAAGATTTTTACTCCAAACTATAATTCTGGCTTAGAGTTATGCAAACTGATTCAACCAAGTTTGCTACATATACATGGTTTTTGAGATATTTCTGGCTTTATATTATAACCGGATTGGTAGTCAGTTCCAGTTCCGGTTTTAATAACAATATATAAGGCCATTTTGAAACAAATAAATTTCACTATAAATTTATTTTTTTCAATGTTTGAAACAAAAAATAAAATTTGAATTTAAACACATTGAATTCTTTTACAAATGAATTATAAACTATTAGTTTCTTATTTTAGACTGGAAATAATACAAAAAAAAAAAAAATATGTATGTGACTAACTGAATTTGCACATTGATTCTCCAAATCACAACCACAACATAAAATGTGTATACCCACACTAAATTTCCTTAACCGAAAATGCTTCTCACTTATTGCTTTCAATTTTGATTATTTTTCTTTTCAAATCCAAAAAAACAAGTACACATGTGAAGCCACCACCAGCCCTAGAAAGCTACCCATTATTGGCAATCTTCACCAGCTACGCAACTCTCCATATATCACCTTCATATTATGCAACTTCAATTAGGGTATAAACCTATTGGAACTATCTCTAGTCCAGAATTTGGAAAAGAGGTTATGAAAGACCATGAGCTTGAATGTTGTAGCAGACCCTTATCGGTCCATCGGGGGTAGGCTTTCGTAAAATTTCTTGGATGTTGTATTTTCTCCTTATTGTGATGTGAGCTTTTGAGTAGGAAAATGTTGATATGTTTTGGTATGCAAGAGAAGAGCAAATTAATGCTATACATAAGATTTTATTAACTGCATGGATTTTTTTCCCTTTTTTGGAAGATTTATTGATTCCTTTTTGAGTGCTGCTCTTGCTAAAAAAGAATCTAACTTTTCAAAATCTTGATGTTTATTTTAAAAAAATTATTGATCAACATCTTGACCCTAGAAGACCCAAGACTGAACATGCAGATGTTGTTGATGATGGAAGACAAACAATCTTCTTCTTTCCAAATCAGTAGAGATCATCTCATGGCATTTTCATGGTATGAAATTCAATATCCCCTTTTATTTTCTTTTTTTTTCATACATATATTTCTTTTAAATAATGGAGCAGTTACGCAGAATTAGATTTATAAGTATTATTTAGTTGTTTAAATAGTGGTTAGTTATTTTTTACGTTTAATTACCAAGCTAAAAAAATAAAGAGTTTAGCTTTTTATAAAGAGCATTGTAAGCCACTCCAAGTAACTGACTTTCTCGGGGACTTACTCCAGGGGAAGGTCGTTCTCTTTCGTTGGACAGATGTGGGGGCGGCTGCGCGCTAGTTGACCTTAAGACGACTGACCTGCTACGATGCTCAAAATTCTTGGACCTCAGGAACTTCGGGATCCTTGGGCCCCAATGTTCTCAGGGCTTGCCAAATCTTACTAGGTGCAAGGAGTACCTTACTGCCTCAACTTCCCTATAAAAAGGAACACTCAACGTCAATCCAAAGACTAATTAACACACTAGGCTTTCAATTGGTGCAGTGAGCATGGACCTTTAGATTTTCAGTCTTAACTCTCCTAATAGTCGACCTTAGATAGCAAATATAATGTCGAAAAAGGAGATGGTGAATGAGAACCAAGGGGAAGGGGACAACTTACCTCCTTTTCCTTCCTTTTCATGGGGTTGGCTTCCACCCCCACCTTTTCATGAAGATTACGAGCCTCCACCCTCAGGGGTGACGGAACCTTAGTAGTAGGGTGGGGTATCGAACTTGAACCCAAAAATTTCACCCGAAGACTTCTTAAGGCGCCCTGCGGGGATCAACCTTTTTCCTCCAGGATCAAGAACACCCACCTCTTTTTATCAACACCCGCCTATCACAACTAACTTAAATGCTTCCTGCTCGGCAGGTGTTGGACCGCTTAATTTGAATGTTGTATTGGCCTTACCTCAGAAGCAACTATTGGAACTACTAAGTTAAATCTTATAGCATAATCCTTAGATCATAATCCCAACCATCATACAACAACCACCGCCACCTCCACCTACAGTCCCGAAGGCTTAGAGTGGAGGAGGTCTTTTAAACACCCATTTGAATAATAGAACGGGTATTGAGGACAATTGTTAGGGAGTATTAGAAGGAGACGAGATTGATTGAAGAGAAGAAGAAAAACAACTTTTGGGAGAGGGTAGAGGTTGTGACTCGCACAGAGGTCATTCCTTTAGTCGTGACAGCCCCAAGGCTAATAGGTGGACCGTGTCTAAGGAATGCAAAGGGAGTAAGCTGTCTCTAAGGTATTGGGATGATGAAGATGATGAATAGACCCTGAATGAGGTTGGGAAGTATAAGGATTGTGCAAACCATGAGGGACCCTGTTGGGGAGAGTAGCTAACCAAGGCTATGTCACGAATGCAAATTAGGGTCTAGTAGAAATACGTAAATATGTACGTATTTGCTCTTAAATTTATAAGAAATTTGTTTAATTGCAAGTAAACCCATAGTAAACAAAGGGTAAAGGGTAAACAGGATGTTAGACTCTTGTCAAACTTGAAGTAAACATCGGAATGAATAATGAACAAATGATAATTAAGTTAAAAGATGATAGTCCAATAATAAACAAATAGTAAATGGTTTAAACAAGGGTAAACCAAATATAAACAGACAATAAAACAGTATAAATGAAATTGAAAATGAAATGTAATTCAAATGAAATGAAGTGTCGGCAGCCGATAGCTTTTGTAAAGAAATCAGAAGTTGAACTTGAAATAGTGTAAGCGAAGAAAATTTAAAGAAAAAAAAAATACATTAACATAAAAATTAAATGCAAGCAGAAGTGAGAAAATGAAAGAAAGACAGAAAATGAAATAGAAGGATTGCTTTCAAGCCAATGACGCTTAACTGGAAATGGAATGAGGACAAAATAGGATAGCAAGAGGTTGAATTTGAGGTGTAGGTAAATAAAAAGGAGGAAGAAAACAAGCTTTCATTAAATTTGAAAATGAAACGAAAGTTGAATTCTATTGTTGACTTTAAAAGAGTTTTTGCCAAAATGACGCCGTTCAGTTGGTGAAGTATGCGCCTGATCCTTTAAGTTTCAAAAATTATATTTTGACTCTAGGACATTAGTCCAGTTTTTGGTACGACCTCCAAAACTTTATTTGACTTTTCAATTATGTCCAAAATTGAGATTTAAGTTAATAAACATAATTATTCTTGAAAATTAGGAGTTTCACCATAAAAAAATAAGTAGAGACACTCTGGACTATTAATAAAATCCTAAATATATCAAAATAATATTATTTTGATATATTTAAAGTTACATATTTAGAAGTCAAATTTGAATAATTAATTTAATTTACTAAATAATTTTAGAGTATTTTTAAAATTTAGAAAATATTTAAAATAGTCCAGAAAATTATTAAATTACTAAATTAAATTAATTTGATATATTTAACAATTAGAATTTCTAGAGTTGACTAAGAATAGTTATGAAAATAGAATGAACGGTAATTTCATTAAGAAATTATCAAGGAATATAATAAGTAGAATAATTATTAAATTAGTTATATATTAATTGCTCGGCTATAGATTTAGCGGAGATAGACGCATGAGACACGTAAGCAGATATATTTAAAAAATGAGTTATGTTCGACACACCTTTTTAAATACTCTCTTATTAAAATATAACATGTTTTCTTAAATATTATGTTAATTGATTTATGAGGTAGTTTGTGCAAAACATAACTTGTTAGATACCTATTTATGAAAATGTTTACTCTTTATGAAAATATTTGTGTACAACATAACTTTTAAAATACCTCATTATGAGAATTTTTGTGTACATCATATCTTTTAAAGTATTAGTTTTTATAAAAGTGTTTTAAATAATTGTCTTTTGAAGTTGTATATACTTTGCAAAAAATAATTTTCGACAAACTTTTTCATAAATTTTATTTATGAAAATAATTCAAAAACTATTGAATAATTTTTTTTTAAATGATTTTTATAAAATGGCCTACGCGGCTCGATTATTTTACAATGTATTGTAAAATTTTATAAAGTAAGTTTATGAATCATTTAAAAGGCTATAAATGATTTAAGATAAGATGATTTTTAAACCATAATTATGTTACAAAATTTTAAGTAATGATTGAGAAAATATTATGTAGCCCTCACTTTACGAGGTTGAATGATTTACTCTTTATTCATTTTGAGGTTGAATGTTTATGTAGCTCTCACGATACAAGGTTGAAGTTAATGAATTCGAATTCAGGTCCCTCCCTAGTTTACTAGTATGGTGAATAGGTAGTGCTATGGAGTGCACCCGTTTTACTATATAATTAATGTTTGATCAAGGCATTACTAAAGTAAGTTAGAGAAATATTTTTAAAACAACAAAATTATATTCAGATGAATATTTCAAAGTACAATTTTTTTTTATAAAACCTTAAAATGTTATTTTCCAGACTTATGAATATTTTTAAATAAAGTTGTACACCACTGAGTTCTATATTTAGAGTTAGTGTTTCATACTAACGTAGGTAAGAAAGAAATATCAACTAAGGAATTAAGCTGGTATAAGGAGGCATTCGATGAATCCACTGCAGTTAGGTAATATGATGATTATGTTAATATTTTAAATTATTGTTTATAGTAAGTTTAGAAAATCATTTTGAAATAAAATAAAAAGTATAGAAATCATACTGTGTGCATAAGTTCTATTTAAGAAAGCCAGATGATAAGTGAGACTGATGTGATCCCTCTATCATCCTGAGAATTTATGTGGAATGGTAATACTATGTTGCATATTATTATGGTCTTTCCTGAGTATTATTGAATCGGTTATGTAGTTTTTTTTCAAAAAGATCAAGTTTTCAAAGAATGAATTTAGAATCGGTTTATTTTAAGGATTTTAATTTTGTAATTTAAGAAAAATTTTCTCCTTACATTTTATCAACTGATTATGTTTTTAATGTTATAACATATTACAAATTTATAAGAAAAAGGTTCAGTTTGTAAAGTTTCGATTCAAATTTATTAGAGATTCATTCTAATAAAGTATTTAAGTAATTCCACATTTAAAAGTATGAAAAAAAAAATTACACCAATTTTTCATAGACTTATTTTACAAGTCTAAAGAAGTTTTAAGTTTTACTAGATCTCTTGTAGCATGATCCAGTTCACTCATATCCCATCCCAGATATAATGAAATAGGATGAATTGAGACAATATTTTGGAAATACGTGATTATCCTGAATATATTAACTATTTCTTTATTTTCCGATCGCCTAGAAGGGACAAAACAAATATCTTGCTCTTTCCTTCAACAAAAATCCAATTTTTGATTTATTTTATCTTCATCTATTTCATGATCGAAATAGAGGGGTACACGCTACACTACGATTTTGAATCAGAAGAGAGATTTCAAGAAATGGCAGATCTATGTACTCTATCAACAACCGAGCTGAATCTAGTGATCAAAAGGGATTTTCCTTTTTATCAATTCTTATGGATTGGATCAAAAATAATTCGTAAATGAGGTATTCGACTCCAGGGATGAATCAAAAAAGAAATCTTTATTTCTTCTACCTCTTATTTTTTATGAAGAGAATGGATCTTTTTATCGAAGATCAGAAAAAATGGGTACGAATCCCCTTCAGGAATGATTTGGAAGATCCAAAACAAAAAATAGTGGTGTTTACTAGAAACAACATAATGGAGACAGTCAATCTATATGAATTAAAGACAGGTACAATGATGAGTTGTATATGAATGGTATATTACGGGAGCGTGTACACCCTACGTAGGGTAAGGGTGTTACATGTTTTATTGGTATGAGATTTTCGATTTTAAACTTTTTGTTTTCAAAGTTTTACGAACAAAATTTCATGAAAGTCAAAGAGAGTCACTACTCATGTGTCATTCATTACTACATAATATAAGTACATTAGATTATGATAATTATTAGGATATTTTCCTATTGATAATGTAGGAAAATATAATGTCTGAGAGTGGCGTTTCAGCAGGAGAGGGAGGAGATGACTTCTAACCTCTTGCAAAATGATCTGTATCTAATTTAAGAGCTGGAACATATGATTCACCGAGTGTAGAGGTGCAATCACCTCAGTATGCGCCTAAAACCATACCAGATCTATTAGCCTAGTAGATGGCTATCTTATTAAGGCCAATGGTAGGAATATCCAGCCACCATAGTGACAGTATGACAAGTTGATGAAGTATGGTGCTACCGAATTCAAAAGTACCACCGACCCGACAGAGGCTGAACAATGGCTGGAAATGATAGATTGGGTATTAAAGAAGTTGCATTGTGATGATACCCAATGATTTCAGCATGTGGTATCCCTACTCCAAGAAGATGCATATAAATGGTGCAACAGTCCCTGATAGCCTAGTAGAGCCATCTATATTGACCTGGACTGAATTTGTGCGAGAATTCTGATAGAAATACATACCTTCTAAATATGTAAAAATCAAACTACATGAGTTCCTTGAACTAAAGTAGGAGAACAAAAGCTTAATCGAGTACGAAATGGAGTATACTCGATTGAGTTACAACGCTAGGGGAATTCTAAAATCTAATTGAGAGTGATACAAGAGGTTTGAGGATGGATTAAAGTCTAGTATCATGAAGCATGTACTACGCTTTGAACATTAAGATTTCTACACTTTAGTGCTACACGCTTTAAGACAAGAGTGTGTCGAAATGGAGGAAGTAGCTGAAAGAGTGGCCAAGAGAACTCTTGTAACAACTTATAGCCTATATGGGTCATTAAAAACTGTGCTAATTTTTTTAAAACATATAACATGCCACGTAATAAAAATTATAACCCTTAAACCAAATATTACATACTTCAATTATGATTTACAAATTATATACCTATGTGCAAACAATAACAACTACCATGTATATGACATTGTCATATACTATTACTAAAACTTTTAAACCATTTGTTTCATGCCTTATTAATAATTTACATATCATATAACATAAATTTATATGGAAATACTAAACAAATGATGCAATGCGAGGGAGAGAGATCCTAGGCTTCAGCTGACCAACCAGAGTAGGAAGAAGGTGGAACTGACACTATCAGTTGCCAAACCAAAAATCTGAAATCATAAAATTGCAATTTGATGAGTTGCATAATCAACAAGTATAAAATAAAATAATATAAGACAAAATAATAGATCACAATTCAAAATCATACACTAAACCTGTCGATGACAAGCTTACTTCATATGATTCCATTTACCTTGCGAGCTGTAACTGACTTAACCAATATTTCTAAATAAATCCATAACAACAAATATATATAACAATATACAGATGTTTGTGTCATATGATTCCATTTACTTTGTAAGTCATAGTTAATATAACCAATGATACCAAATAATTCTCTAAAGACAATCACATATATCAATATACAGATGTCTATGTTATATGATCTCGTTTACTCTGTGAGATGTAACTAATATAACTAATGGTACCATACAATTCCATATAACAAATACAACTGGCTGGCCAGTAACAAATTCTGTATATATGACCGGAAATTCATTGGTCTCAAATATATCAATTTCATATAACAGTCAAAACCTTAGAAATCATATCCTCATAATAACAGTAGAAACATAGCAATATGTGATGCAAATATCATGTAATTCCATTTAATTTCATTGTGATCCATCGAGTCAAGTACTGCCCCGGGAATTCCAAGTAACAAGTGACAAGTGACTAGCAAGTAACAAAGACCTGAATGATTCATAAGTCCATATGTAATTCATATATTAACCCAAAAATCCCAAGTGTAAATCATGTATTGACCCATAGGTCCCATCTGTAACATCGTATGTTGACCCGTAGGTCCGGCTTGTGAATTTTTGCAAGCACTAGTCAATATGGTCACAACTCCTTTATTTAGTCTTATATGAATGCAATAAACTTGTATGACATGTAAACAATTATTATAATATCCAATATAATTCAAAATGGTCATAAATCATATTTCATAATAACAGTCAAAACATAGCAATATGCAAATGGGAAGGTCATATGATTTCATTTAATTATGTTGTGACCTATTGAGCCAGATACTGTACCTGAGATTTCATATAACATGTGCATATGACTGGCCAGTAACACAATCCTATATGAACCGAAGGTCTATTTGTAATTCATATGTTGACCCGTAGGTCCCAAGTGTAAATCATGTATTGACCCGTAGGTCTCAAGTGTAAATCATGTATTGAACCGTAGGTCCCAAGTATAAATCATGTATTGAACCGTAGGTCCCAAGTGAAATCTTTGCCAGTACTGGTCAAGATGGTCACAACTGCCCTTATTAAGTCCTATATGAATGCAATTGTATGATATATATACCTTTAACACAAAATTTCATATAATCCAATAACCGGGCTTCAGTATCGGTCCAAATAGTTAAACATCATATAATAATTCTCAATGAGTAGATTGGTCGGACTTCATTACTGGCTCTGTAACACCTTTACTTGTAACTCTTATGTCATAAAACATGCCATTTTTTTACATTCTTAACATGTAACATAAGAACGTCTATGGTTTAAGACTCCACAATAATCAATCATACAGGTAACACCAAACCCGTAAGCATATTAATATATTAAACCCTACATGCAATACAATGACAACTATCAAACATATAACATGTCATACTGTTGACGCTCAATTTGTGCACCCCCAAAATTATCCAAGGATAATAAAGAGCCCCAAATTCGTGTTGACCAAATTCCTTTTCGGTTCGCTCTTTCCTCTTTTCCGAAATTGTTTTCCTAATATTTTTAATCCTTTTTGTGTCTAAACGAATTTTCCAAAACTCCCTTCTAGTTGCAAAAATATTTTTATGTGTGTTGATGTATTTTATTTTTCAAATTGCAAAAAATTGAAAAAGAAGAAAAAGAAATTAAAAAGAATTTAAATATGTTTATTTGCGATTTTAATCTTAAAAATCAATTTTAAGTTTAAAATAGCAAATGTTTATATTTTATTC
>CANUEY010182343.1:0-33277 GCA_948099555.1 Croton setiger
ATATGGATAAAATTGAAACAGAAAAAAAAAAAACTGCAACTTAATCAGCCACTAACGTTAAACAGCTGTAGACTAGGACTTGAATAACAAAAAGAAACTGAGTCAACCAGAAAAATAGGAACAGAAATGCCAACTTCAACAGGGAAGTCCTAATGAAGAAATGTCATGTGTGCCTCATGCATTTAGATAACTGAAGTACATAAAGTCGGGAAAGACAACTGATGCTTGAAGGCAAACCTAATTGCTCTACCTCATCAACATCATTTAGAACAACCACAATCTTTTTACGACATATCCTATTTCTTATCTCATCGCTTCCTTTATAAACATCACATATTGTTATGTCCTTATCCAATGTTGCACATAAGAGTTGTTTTTGTATGCCATATTTTTCAAAAGACTCTCTAACATCTTTGAGAAATTGACAATAAATATCCTTCTAAACAACACTAGCAATAGTTGTTTTACCAATTCCACCTATTCCACATACCCCAATAATTCAAACATTATTCAATTGCCTTAAATCTAAATAATCATTTATTTCCTTTAATCTAATCTTCAAGATTAGAACATCACAAAACAAACAGCAGTATACTTTGATCTAGTGGAGAAAATGCTAAGGAACTTTAGGGAAAGAAATTGGCCACTAAAACTACAATCAGGTTTAATTAAGCAAAATCCCAAAAACAGACGCTTAAGCTTGGATGATTCAGACGAATTCCCGAAATAAAAAGCATATAACTCATGTTATTTCAATTTGGAGTAACCATATAATAATCACTTAAAATTAATTGCTTTGTGATTAACAAAAATAGTTCCGGAAATAATGCTATCCTTTTTAGAAAATTATAATATTCAACACTGCAAATGAAGATCAAATCAAAATAATGAATAAAAAAAATTTGCTTTTGGTATAGTGTCTATCTTTATTAAAGTAATCTATGAGAACACAATTTGAGGAAAAAATGGAAAATCCAATCAATGAAACAGAATAATCAAAATTCTGTTTTAACAGGAAAAATTGTTTTTCTCTATTTTAATGTATATGTAAAATAGTGATCTTTCTCCTTCTCCATCTCCTTCCATTTTAAATAAGCTTACTTTAGATAGTAAGCAAAGAAGGAAATAAGGGAAGCCCCGGTAAGTGGAAAGACCATGGCAGCTCCACTGGTGCTAGAAGCGCCACCTGGTGATGGAGCAGCAGCCGTAGGACCCTCTGCGCTCTCAGCCACGGCGGCGCTCATGGCAGTGGCAACGAAGATGATGGCAAGGGAGATCTTCTTCATGTCCATGAATAAATACAACGTCTTTTTAGACCTGCCTTGGAGACGAAGTTAGGATTTTGTTTGGTTTTTTTTTTTTTGTTTTTTCAAAAATTGTTGTTTTTTTCACTTTTTTAATTTTTTGTTTTTGCTGGTCTGAATGAAGTGATGGTGAAAAATAAAATTTATAGGAAGAAGTTGTGGCTATTTTTAGATTTTTTTTCCCCGAAATTTAGTTACAGAATTAGTGGTGCAAAATATGTTGTTGAGCATATATAGTTATAAATCATTCAAAAACAAGAGGATAGTAATTATTCAAATTTATGAATTATTAATTACCGTATTAATCAAATATCAACATTAATATTTTTAAAGTTGCATATCAATTAAATATCATTTGTTGAGTTTTGAGCTTTCTTTCTTATTAGTTCACCCTTCAAATTTACTTTTAAAATTGCATGAGGATTAGTATTTCATTACAATGATTAATAATATATCGGGTTGGATATCTTAAGCAGTTATGAACTCAGGACCAAACCCTTTTAAAATGCCCAAAACATTGCCGTTTTGAGCATTGTTTTCTCTTCACCTCTAAACGCAGCGTTTTCTTCATCTTCATTAACAAAAAAAGAAAAGAAAAGAAATTGAAAGCATAAACGAAACAAATCAGAAAAGGGTGGAGAAAGTGAGGAAAGAGAGAAGGAGAGAGCTCTGATTCTTGTCTTCCAACGTAACTGAAATCATTACAAAGGGATCAACGTGAAGAGAGCCACATACAAAGGACCACATTTAAGGCTGGAGCGAAAGGGGTAGAGGCATGCTCGTTGGAGGCCTCTGGTGAGCTGTACCAGACGAAGCAGATAGGGACTAAAAGGAGCGTCGATGACTGGTTTTGGCCTATGAAAGGAGAGGCATGAGGTAAGAGGAGAGAGCTTCTGCTTCTTCAATTTCAGAAATCAGTTAGAGAGAGAAAATTTTAGGGTTCATAAAATTTTAGGGCTTTCTTCTTTCTTCTTCTGTAAACACTTAGGGGTTTCTATTTCGAAAATTGATTCAAATTTGGGAACCATCTAAGGTTTTTTATTTAGAACACCGAAATTGTTTACTGAATTCCTAAAAAATTTTCGAGTGAAGAATCTGTGTTTGTAAGAAAAATCTCTGGAATCTTGGTGAACATGTAGCTTGGAAAGGTCTGAGGGTCTTAAGGTCAGTCCATTAACTTTTCTGTAATTTCTTTTTAATTTGAAATGAAAATGCTTGGATTTATTTAGGAGCCTGACTGATAAATGAGATGATTTCAATTTGTATAATGTATATGTAATTTTCTGATATACATAAAACCTTCCATACTCTGCCTCTTTTCCTTTTAGGGTTTGGTTGAAAAATAATAATAATAATTTTAATGTCCAAAACTAAATATTAAGATGTGATTTGGGTTGATGAAAATCTATAATCCACTTTTGTGCAAGGTAGTCCCCATTTTAGCTTGCAAATGATTTTGGGATCTTCTATTATTTTCAAACATGCTTGAAATAGTTTTCATTAGTGGATATATTCAAAGTCTTGGATTTGATATGTTTGGTAGAGAGTTTCATAGGTTAATTTGGAAGATGCCATTATTTGTGATTGAGAAATGTGACTTGCATGTTAGTGGATGGGTAATATGCCTCTTTAGATTATAACCACATTCTAGGGTCAGAATTAGCATTTTGGTCATATTGGCATATCAGGTTCAGTTTACATTTATTTAGAAGTTCAGGGATCAGTCGTAAATTTTCCTTGAATAAAATTGGAATTTTAGCCAGTTAAAATAAAAATATTAGATTTAGGGACCATTTTATAATGATTCATATTGTAGGGATTTATTTGCAATTTTCCATGTCTTATGTAATTTTTGTTAATATTAGATAAATCAGGGGTTGTTTTACAAATTTAAATATTTTTATATATTCTATTGAACTTTTAATGCATGTGGGGTTTTTTGGAGATTTATATTTCTATTTGGTTTTTATTTTGTAGAATATAATTTGTTTAAGTATCAAGTATTAATTATTTTCTTCATGCGAAGAAAGAATAATTAGTTTAGCAGTAGATGGCGTATTTTTTATATTTACTTTTTTACAATGTGAATGAATATTTTACTTGCTGCAAATGACCAATTATCACTAATTAGGAGTATCGTTAGTTTTAATCATAAAAATATTTTTTTTCTTAATAATAAAAATTTAACTTAATTTTTAAAAATTAAAACGAATTATAGAAGCCGGTTTTTTCGGGCGACGAATTAACTGAAATTTAATTTATCACCCCTTTACCCAAATCTTTTAATTTTGATAATGCCTTTTAAAAATTAAAATAGTGTCATTTTCAAAAAATTAGAATAATTTTAAAAAGATTAAAAATTGTGTCCACGAAATCGGGTAGAAACTTTAAAACTCTAAAAAAATTTTTTAGCATAAAATTTATTTCTTACTTCTCATGCATTTAATTTAACTGTGTTTGTGTTTTGACTCGTGAGTTTCATTTTGTTATATATACATATATTATATATAAACAATTGATTATCGGGTGTTCCGAATAACATTTTAGTTTATTGTTTAACAATTAAAAATTATTTTATAATTATGCATGTTTATTTTGTTTTGATATTCGAACATACTGAATGAGATTTAAAAAAATTAAAATTTATATTTAGAATTACTTTCTGTTTTAAGGGATCTATAAGACTAATATTGACATTTTGTATCTAATTTAATTTAAATTTCCTTTCTAATATAGTTTAAATTTGTAGGAAGTTGTATGCATAGACATTGTCGCCAAGAGAAAGAAATTACAATGGCCAACTATTTCATTTGTTGCTTATGTTGTTTCTGATTTATTGTAAAAAGGAAGAAATTCATTCTAAATGCATATTGCTTTCAATTTTCTTTGTGAAATTTTATAGTATAGATTCTATTTTTTATTAATTTAATTCCTTTTTTTTATAGTATAGATAGATTCATTTACTATTGTAACCTTCATATATTTATTTATTTTTATGTAATGTGATAGTTATTTATAATGATTTCAGCAGTTAATGATGAACTAATAATTTCTATTATTTAAAAAATCATCATTTTTTGTTAATTTATTCTGTTACTAATAATTTGTATGTTTAAGTTACATTTGAAGACATATTTTAGTGGAAGCGGGCATGTGACTTGCCTACAAATCAAAATTTAAATCCCTTAATCTCTAAAGTAATATTTATATTATTAATATGTGTTTTTAAAGTATAGAAATAATCACCCGCGGAACTAACACCTACTATCCTATCCTTCTATAATAGGAATAGAGAAAAAAATATAACTCAAGGAAAGTTGAAAATGAGGAACTCATAATAATATTAATTTCCAGTAGTTGAAAAGTGGAGCCTCTTCTCATTACTAAACTAGACATTCCACCTTATTTTTGATATCCCACCTTACCTCCTTCCTTTACTTTCATTTTACATTACAAGAAACCTCCTTTACTTAATCATACTCTTTTTTCTTAATCAAAATTACTTAACCCAATCTTTTTTTTATAGCTACTAAATCCAATTATTTTTAATAATTAGTATTTTTTTAAAAATTCTATTCGATTTTTGAGCATCTAATAATAAGTACTAATTTGAATGAAATTTCACTCAATTTTTAAATATTTAATAACGAGTGTCAACTAAACTAATAAAACTTAATATTCATTTTTAAGTTTCTTTCTTTTTTCCAGTTGGTGATTGCATTTAGCAGTTTCTTGTGAGATGAGTCAAAAATTAATTCACATTAATGAATATATTTCTTTATCAAATTTTAATTTCTTGTTAATATAATAAGCTGGAGAAAGCGAGCCACCAACTGCTATGGTCTAATATTTAAAACAACCGAAAGAACAAAATGAAAACACTAACATGGAAGGAAAATACTACTTCCAATTATCTATTGCCACCTGTAAGTGAAACCCACGTGTCACACTTACATCCGTTAGAGTACCATGACCTGCGATGAAGTCTTATTAGTCCATTTGTTGGTAGAAATCATTGTTTTTCATTTTATGAAATAGATGATACAACCGTCTTTCCACAATCCATTCAACCATCATCCAAACAAACACCAACTACAGTAGTCATCTAAATTAATTTTTTTATTTTGTTATAATAAGCTTAATTATAGAACCTTACAAAAATGATATGACAGTGAAGAAGGCTGTCACAATCCAACCATAAAATAAAAAATAAAAAATATCAAATATTATGGCCTTAGTCCTATAAATTGATGTATAGTTTCAAAGACTAACATATAATTTCTCTTCAATTCCTCTTTCCACAAAACTTATTAATTAATGGCTCAATTCGGAGCTTCATTTGGTCACATTGTGACGGTGATAGTGGCAATAACATTGTATACTGCCTGTGGAGGAGCTATAGCACAAGAGATTTCTCCTACTTCTACTCCGTCCATGGATGCCGGAGCTGGGTTTGCCTTGCCGATTTATGTCGCTTTTATTTGTTCTTCCATTTTAGTATCTCTTTTTGCCTTTTAATTTGTAGATTTTTTTTTCCCCTTTGATTATTTATGTTTTTTCATACCCTTCATCTTTGTTTTTGGGATTATATAGAAAGAGAGATTAGAGATTAATGTTGTTTTGTATTTGATGATATTTCTACTTTAATATATTTCTTGTTATTTAGAAGGATTGGTATTGTATTGTGTGTTGATTATTATAAATAAAAAGAGAGATTCTTTGTTCTAACTTATACCTAAAAATTGGAATCCAACCATATCACCCTAAAAGAATCTAATTACGAACTTTATTACCAATGCATCAAACTAAATTTATATAATTCACTTTAATAGTTCTAAGTTGAAGTGCAAATATTATAACAATCAAAATCAAAACTAATTCCAAACACAACTTATAAGTAATTCTTTATAAAAGTTAAGAGAAAAACTCGGAAATCTCTTAGAAAGCCCAAAATAGGCAACACAATATAAGTCATGAAAATGAAATTCGACATCTTCATTATGAACTGTCCATCAAAAAGACAACGGAAGCCACTTTTACTGAATATCTGCAAAATGATCTGATCTGTAGTAGTGTGGGAGTTCTAATGAATACCAAAATTTGCTCGGATTTTGTGATTAGCCCAATTTTTTCTTATGGACTCATGATTTGAGCCTTTCTTCAACCTATTGACTCGTTTTTATCACTCGAACCTTATTTTCACATCATAAAAGTCCAAAAACACCTTAGAACACATCTTCAGACTTCAAGGATAAAAAAAAAACGAAAACGATAATGGGCTCGTCAGGCCAAAGCGGCTCAACTCGGGTCAAGATCAGCACCGACAGCCCAGCCAGTCAACACCACCGGCTAGGCCAACCCTCCTTGCAATAGCTTACCTCTCAACCTCTTCTAGCATCGTTTTTGCATATTCCAAGCATATTATGAAATATTCCTTAAGCTCTATTCCTATCTCAATTCAATCCCTGCAAATTACGATTCCAGTCCCAACAAGCTTCTTTTCTGGTCCCTGGCTGGAAAACAATTTAAAGGAACTAATTCCATTCCTCTTTAAACTGTTCCAAATAAATTCCATTGAACCTCCGCCAAAATCACTCTATGTCATATCCCACTATCTAGTTCCATGGGCAGAGAGTAAAGAAGCAAAGAACCTCACTTTTCCAAAGGCTTATGTACAATAATGTCTACAAATGTACATGGCCAAATTAATATGCACATACCCGGAAACACAATTCTTATTTCTAGTTTCTAACAGCAAATACAAAGTAATAGGAGGAACAAGTATCAAAATGTTGTTCACTTGTTCTTTAGTCTAGGTAGTATACAGGTTGCAGACGCATGTAGTTTTATTGCTGCTTTTACATAAGAATTGAAAGTTATAAAATGGGGGAAAAAAACTTTACTATCAATAATCAAGCTCTAATATTGGATAGAGATGAAAAGAACTGCACAGGCTAACTAGTGAATTCAAGCAAAATCCAAATTTAATTTAAGAATAAAATCAGCCAGTACCTACAAATATGAAGCTCAAATCCTAGAAATAAAACTGATAATCACACATATGATCAAAATAAATCCTAGAAATAAACCCAAATCAAAACTGATTATCTGAAATATAATTAAACCCCTAAACAAATCTTACAACAATGTAAGCAGGCACAAAAACAATCAAAGGAAAGTAACCTAAAAAAATTGAAAGTCGAGAAAAAACTAAACAGCTTAAAATGCACCCACACTGCTAGAGCTAGCAGGCTGTTGAAGAAACAGAATAAAAGAGAAAAACTGAGGGAGAGGCAAGAGAGAGAGAAAGACAGAGAGAGAGTCAATATTGCAAAGGCAGAACAAAGAGGGGAAAATGGAAACTTAGATTAAGAACAATGATAGAACAAACTGTAGTAATATTTGTTGCTACCAGTAACAAAATATCGTTTTAACAAATGGTAGCATCAGTAGCTTATTGTGTAAATCCAAAACTAAATACAATTGCAGCGAAATTGCGTCTCAAATAAGTTGAGCAATTTGTTTTCTTTTATTTTTTAGCCATATAAATTCCGTGGTAACACAAGCCTATCTACACATACTGTAGCTGAGTGGAATTTTTATGGCTAAAATTTCTGCCAACTTCCCGCAAACTTTGCTAGCAAAACTGCAAGACATATTTCATTCTCTCATCCAATACCAGGCCATTTCGTAGCAAAACCATTGCTACCAAGCTATGTCAAATTTCCGTTGCGATTTTTCCATCCCTAAATCTATTTATTTTTGTAGTGAAAGAGCGTGTGATTCTATCTTTACCATTTTAGTTTGATAATGCTCCCTGCGTGCACACATCATAAACATAAACATAAACATCAATGCATGATATCCACTAGATAAGCACAAATAAGAACACAGGAAAATCAAATTTCAACAATATGTAGACACTCCCTCCATTATTAAATAAGTCAATCACAGCGCAAGCTGATTGCAACAAAACAATATGTACATTCTATTAATACTATTTGTGATACTTGAACGAATCAGATTTACTAAATGGATGAACAATTAAATTGAAATTTCAACAAATATATGAACACCTATAACCAGAATAATTACTTATAATTTTGAACATGTCACTCTAAATATGACAAGCAACATATGCACTATAGCAGCAAAAAGTTCAAAAATTGATCAGTAAGAATTGAAAAGCATAAGGATAATGAATAATTCCTCAATTATAACTATTGGCAGGGTAAAAAAAAAAGAACAAGAAAAAAAGTAAAGGAAAATAAGAACATCCATGCAAAAACTCTATGTAAAAAGAAGAGGCACTCTTCAGCTTTGCTCCTCTTAGATAAAAAAAATCTAAGAACACAATCTTCACAAGTTCAAGTGAAAAGTTCTATTTCTTTGTATGGCATGTTACATGGTGGGAAGTACATAAGTTTGTGAAGAAACAAAAAGAAGAGGGGAAAAGAGGAGAGGCAAATCTCAGTAAACCTAAGTAACAAAAAATGGTGATACCTGTACTAATCTCCAAGTTCAAGCTGGAAAAACTTCTGTTGCAAATCTACAGCAAGTTTTTCCTTGCCTGACATCCTGAGTTCCTTTACAACTTCCAAATACACTTTTACATTTGGTCGAAGACCTTTCTTAATCATTTCAGAAAGAATATTTTCAGCAGCAACCAGATTTCCACTTTTTTGGTGAAGGCTAGCAAGCAAGGTGTAATTCACATTGCTTGAAAACTTATCATCTGAAGTAACAACATAATTATATGCCTCACCATACTGCTTTAAGTTGAAAAAACCCTTGATGAACGCAGCGTGTGTTAAAAGCCGAGGTCTGAGGCCCATTGCCACCATTTCATTACAAAGTTCAAAAGCAGTATCAATCTTGCCTTCTTTACAGTAACTATATATAAATATTTCAAAAGTTAGTGCATCAACAGGACAATCCTTTTCTTTCATTTCCTGAAACAACTTGCGAGCATCATCTTTCTTACCATTCCTCAACAAAGAACTAATTAGATAATTATAAATTTGTGCATTTGGATGACAATCTACCTTCCTCATGTCATCCATAATATCTCCTGCTCCTTCAAAATCACATCTCTGACACATTTCCCTAATCAAAACACCATAATAAGATAATTTCTTCTCTGTTTTGTCAATAATAAACTTTGCCATGTCAAAGTATCCCAAAGCACTGAACAGTTCAACCAGTGAGTAAATTCCAGTACCATAACATGTCCCTTTTATTTCATGCAACATAGCAATCACTTCCAGGGTCAATTTCCTCAGCAACTCATCATTTTCAGCCATAACAGGCAAGAACTCAAATGCCATCTTAGTTAGGGACAAGTTATTCAGCTTAAAGTCATTCAAAAGACATCTTATAGTATAGTAATCACCTAACCTCCCACAATTATCAATTACTAAACTACAAATATCAGAGTTCCTACCCAATTCTGGCTGCCAAATTCTAATCCAATAAAAGAACTGCAATGCAGACTTTTTCTTACTATTCAAAACTTTAAAAACAGAAATTGCTGAAGCAACTGATAGTCTTACATTAAGAACTTGCAACTTAGATTCCCAATCATCCTTGTCAGTTTGTAGTAAATTAAGAACCTGTGAAACTTGTTTTGGGGAGGCTTTTGGTCCGGCCACAGCAGTACGCGTTTTATAACGAGAAGTATCAGAAGATGACAATGAGAAACGACGAAAACAACAATGACCCAGAGACTTCAAAAAATAAAGATTCAAACTTTGAGTAGCATACCCATTACTTTTGCAGTTATATCTGCTGATAAATAAAAATTGCAATGCATGAAGATTTGGATATGTCATAGAAAAGAAAAAAGGGGAGAAATATGAGGATAAACTTCTATGAACATTGTATTTACACAAGAAAAGAGAATGAATAGGTGGGTTCGTTTCAGAACATGAAAAAGACCCAGTTATGGAATTTAAAGAATATAAATTGGGGTTTAAGAAACATGAAGTCGAAATTGGATTCCCAAATGAAGCAGGTGAAACAAGGGTTTTAGCAAGATTGAAATACGAGAGTAAGCAATGAGGGAATATGAAGAAATTAGGGTTTGAGAAGAACCTGAGATTCCTATTAGAAATCATAGTCAAGACGACGAGGGTTTTAGAGACATTTGCTTGGGCTGGGTCCTATCGAAGAGGAAGTGAGCATCGGACCGGAAGGAAAATCGTACCAATTACCAAATATTACTTTTTTTTAAAACGACATTTTTATGTTTGGATCACTTATGTACTACATTTTAGGATTATATTATAAATCTATCCTTATTTTATATTATTATTTATACTTTTTCTTAACCAGCTATTTACAAGTAAATTTATTTTTTTTATTTACTACCTGTGTATCATAGCTAAGAACTCCTATCCAAGTGACGCCAGCCGTCATTTGAAAAAAAAAAAAAATTATATTTTTTTTTATTTTCTTTTAGAAATCATTATTTTCAGCCGTCAAAAAATAATTTTTTTTCCACTTTCTTTCCACTTATTATCGAAACTAATTTATTTCTTTGTTACCAGATAAATTTAACACATTTATTTCCTAGCAAAATATAAGTCTCCAATCACCATTCACCAACAATATAAATTTGTATTCTCTTATTTATTAGCAAAACACAAGTCTTTAGCCACTATTCTTCAAGAATATAAATTTATATTCTCTTATCTACTAGAAAAACAAAAAAAAAAAAACAAAGAATATAAATTTATACAAATCTCATACAAGAAATATAAATTTATATTATCTTATTCACTATCAAAACAAATTTGAAAAATTTGAAGAATTTGTTTGAGATGTTTCCAAAGCGATCTCTTGCTTAATCTTTGGCGTATTTCTCATATACCTGAATCATATTGAAATTTAAATGTGTGAGCAACACTAACTCTGTTTTAATCACCTTTAATTCCATTTTCTATAACTTTGATAACTATCCATAATATAACATAATAATAATAAAAAAGAACGCTATCAATTCAACAAAATCATGAAAAATTTAATCACATCTACAATAAATTAAAACACCTAATTTGTTATATTTATTTATTAACAGAAAATTTTGAGTAGTAGTTACGTGGAAATTCTAACCATAACAATAATAGAAATGAAAATTACCCGATACAATGGAAATCAAAACTTTCAATATGTATTAATGGCTAGAAATAGAAAACAACTAACTCGAAAGCGAGAGACAGAAATTCAGAGATAAAAAAAATCGATTAACAGTGAATTGGAATCACGAAATAAGGAAATCGACCAAAATAAGAGACTATTATTGCACTATTTGTTTGTTGAGTGCGTGTGAAGAGTGAATGGAATGTTTAGAAATATTGAAAATATTTGTGGTATATTTAGGAGATTTTTATTTTTGTGTTATTTTTGAAATGTGAAACATATATTTGTGCTATATACTTAGTTTGGCCCTTTGAATAATCACCAAAGCTATTATATACTATAACTCATGGACTGGAACTGGTGCAGAGGTAAATGCTCAGCGGCCCGCCCAATTTAAAATAACCCTCCAAAGTCCTATCCAATTTCACCACGCCCAATGTCCAACCCTCCACGAGAGATTTAAAGCCCAAGCGACCAAGCTAGTTTTACCGACATAATTTTTTGCGGCTCCCTATTCCAACAACGTGTCACGAAATTATACGGCGCCGTCCACCCACTTTATGTGTTTGATGGATGGACCACTTATAAGTTTCCACACCCATATGTCACAGCCTGTATTAGTTTTCCACGCCCATATGTCACAGCCTGTATACTCTAGCAAAAGCCCAGCTGTTACCGTTAGCCTAACGTTGGCGTAAAACCTCTATAAATATAGCCGTTTCTTCTTCCAATAAACCACACAACAAATACTTTTCTGTTTTCGCTCAACAAATCCAAAGAAATACCCATTTCATTACTCGTTTTTCTCTTCTCTGCCAACTATACATTTCACTTTCTTCTTTTTCTTAAGATTAGCAATGGCTCAAATTAACATCTCCAAGACATTGGCAGCCATGATTGTTGTATTTGCAGTAGCTTTGACAGCGGTTTCAGCTCAGGAAGCGCCTGCACCGGCTCCTGGAATGGATGCCGGAGCTGGTTTCAGTTTACCGGTTTCTGGTGCCGTAGTTGGATTGTCTCTTTTAGTTTCATTCGTTGGTTTGTTGAGGCATTAATCAGATTTATTCATCAAATATTGGTTATATATTGTTTGAGTGGAGTGATATATTATTGAGTGAAAATTTTGTGTACTGAATTTATTTAATTATTCTTTGTTGTTGATTATAATGGAATAATAATAATAATTTCGCTTTAATTATAATTTTGTTTGATATTTGAATTTATTTTATAGTTGGGTAAAGAGCAAGGGATTTTAATTCAATTGATTTTTAGCCTATTAATTTGACATTGTGAAAAGATGAAATTAATTTGAATTGATTTGAATTCAGATGGGAGCAGGAAGCTCTAAAATGGAAAATAAAATGTGTGCAGTTTTAGCCTAATTTGGTGGAATTTAGAAACGGGTCAAATTTTAAATTGTCCAGCTTTCTTGTGGACCAAAAAAGAAATAATGTCACACTTGTATATATATATATATATATAAATAAAAAAAGAAAGATAAACAGAGGGCATAGCATGTGGAATTGTGGACAACATGATTTGGTGTTGGAAGACAATAAAAGTTATTACAGCATGATGATGTGGCCCCCATTATTATTCACTCAAAACTTTCAAATATTTCATTTTCTTTTCATCTATTTAACAAGCTTTGGTTTTTTCTTTTTCTTTTTTTTAAAGCCACTATTTCAAGTAGGGAAGAAACTAGAAAAGCAATAATTGTAAAAATTTTAAAATGTAGGATTGACATGAAAATTCATCTCTAATGTATATATATATATATATATATAACTATAATTTAAGAAAAATAATAATAATTATGAGTTAAATGAATAATAAATCTTTATATTTGTAATTATAATTTCATATACATTTAAAAAATTTATAATTATAAAATGCAAATTGGCGTACTAATATGTTGGTATTGCACAGCATAAAAAACATTTAACATGGTACCCAAATGAAAGGAAATAAATTATAACATATATTTAATATTCATTAAATTATAATACATTTTTTAATAATTCAGCATGGGCAGGAGTGTAGTCCAATTGAGGCGACTCCATAATTTTTAGTTAAATTTGATAATTATTTTTTTAATTGTCGATTTTTGTTTTGGCACATAGATCAGGAAACATAATAAAAAAATCAAAATGCATACAGTTTTATTGGTAGATAAGTGGAAATTATGAATTTAGAAAATGGAATTTATTTAAGAACAAACACAACTAATTAATTTGCTTTAGCAATGTCTCTTTCGAAGAAATCAAATTTGATTTATTATTATTATTATTATTAATTAAATTTGTGAAGCAGCCAAATAAAAGCTTGGAAGGAAATAGTGCATTAAATTTGTTAAAATTTATGATGACTGTGGCTTGTTGTTTGAGGTTTGGGATGTTGCCCCATCCATCCATCCATCCAGCTTCACAAACCACACCCTTTCTTTTTCATAAAATATACTACTAAAGAAGGAAAATAATAGGACATTATATGGTTGGTGGTTGTGTGCAGGCCAACTACAATACTTACATTGCCAACGCCGGCTAAAATCTGGCACTCACCTGTTTATAATATTATTTTCACATATTCCCTTTTTATGTAAGCTACTAATATACCCATCATTAACTCACCAATTCTTCTTTCCTTCATCAGCTTCATATATACATCTTGGTCTTGCTTATTTTCAGTTTTCGCTCTAACAGATCAGTAACATTATTTGTTACCAAGTAGGGATAGTCCTCTATCAGATCAGTAACATTATTTGTTACCAAGTAGGGATAGTCCTCTATCAAGTACCAAATAGGTACCGATAATATGATTAATAGGAATTGAACTCACAATCTTCACATATAATCTTTGTGTATGTAAAATGACTAATAGATTATCTTGATTGGCTCAAAATGCAAACATTTCAAATCCAATAGTGCTAAAGTCTATATGACTACTAAAATATTTCCCTTGTAAAGCTTTTATGATTATTATAGGTAATAATATTTTTGTTTTATGATTAATCAATCACTAATACTTATTGTTTATGAGCTTAATTATTTTTAGTTCCTATATTTATATTAAAAAATGTAGTGCAATATGTTTTTGCTTGCATTATTATGTTTTCAGAAAGATAAGAGAGCACATGGACCCAATCTGAATTGTAAATATAAATGATGATTTCTTCATGTGCTAAGGGCCAACCCAAAAAGCTTGTCTTCATTTATTGGTTCTCAATCATTAATTAACTCAGTAAACTTGCTATTTAATAATAAATAAATAAATAGAAGAGTTTCTTTTTTTTCATGATATTTTATTTCATGTTATTTTAAAATAAAGGAATAATATCTTTCACATTTTTAGTATTTACTTAAATCTGCTACTCTTAGTTTGAAAAATGAATTTACAGGTGTATAAAATTTATTTCGTCTTACTCCTAATTCCTTACGTCAAGTTTTTATTGTTAGTCAACATAGAAGATCAATTTTCTAGTTTAAGATTATTTTAAATGACAAAAATACCACTCCTTTTATTATTATTATTATTATTATTATTATTTGGACAAAAAAGAGAGCAGAGCCAGTCTTCTTCTTTTTATCGGCGCCTCCGCACCATCATTGACGTCATCGCCACTACCATCTCTTGATGAAGCATAATTCCAACACTACACGATTAGTCTTAAGTCTCAAGTTTCCAACTCCAAAATACAACAGATTGTACAAAAAATCAATTCTTAGATCAAATCTCCATACCCTCTATAATGATTCTACACAAACAAAAACAAAATCTCAAAACCAATTCCTTAGTAATCCATGTCTCTCCCTTTTGCATTTTCCTCAAACCAAAACCACAAACTAAAATGAAACAAAACCCTCAAATCAAAATGCAAAAATTGTTAAGGAATGTAAAGTTAGAAAGAATAAAATCTATAGAGTTCCACAAAAGGAGCTAAGCTCACCAATGAAATGGACAAGAGTATTGTCACTAGAAGGGCTAATTGGCAGCAGGAGTTTGCTTAGAACATGGTGAACATTATCCTCCTACCACTGCTGGTGTTGCGTTTATAGTGGCCGAAGCAAAGTCAACCGACGTCGTTCACCTCCGGCAATAGTTGGTTGTTGTTTATTAGTCATAAGCTTCGATTGGAAAGGATATGATAGGTGTGTAGAAGCGGCAACAAAGGAAGAGGAAAGAGAATGGAGAGAGAAGTTAAAATCTACCCTTAGATTCGTCATACGGTGGCCGAAGGACGTAGGAATCTCCGTTGGCAACCTTCCCTTTTCTCTCTTCAGTCAGCGGAAAAGACATATTAAGGGCAAGGCTAACCTCATCAGAATGCTTTCGTCATAGGCTTTCGAACGGTGGTCTTCGATTATTGTGTAGAAGCCGAAACGGATATGAGTTCCTTGAAAGTTCTACCTCTCTAACGGTTCTCGCTCTACGATTTCTGCTGAAACGAAAAGAAGGAAAGAAGAAGAATAAAAGGAAAAAAAAAGAAAAAAGAAATGTGACAAAAAAAATTATTTTTATTTTTTATTATAAATTTATTATTTCATTTATTTTATTTTATTTTTTATTATAAAAATTAATGAGATGGAAAATGGAAAATTATTATTATTATTATTATTATTATTATTATTATTATTATTATTATTATTATTATTATTATTATTATTATTATTAAATAAGGACTTAAAAGTTAATTAATTAAAAATTTGAGGACATGTAAATTCATTTTTCAATAAGAGCAGAGTTAAGGTAAATGTTGAGTAGCTGAAAAATATTATTTCTAAAATAAATTAGTAGTGATTTGCAAAATGGAAAAAGACGGCCAATTCAGCTTTGGAATTCTCTCTCTCTGTGGAAACACCTCAATTCTCACAAACGATGACAATGAAGAGCCGAGTACCGACGAATGCAATCCTATTAGTCACCGCCCACATACCAACCCCCACCCATGTAGTCTTTGAAGGCAAGTGTAGTGGGACCGATTCAGCTTACCTGTCATTGCCACCCAGCTATGTAAAGTGGGGTCTATATACTCATCTCTATATATATAAACTGGTCTCTTCATGCATTTTCTTGCACCAACTGTTTCGCTGCTTACTTACATTTCTACTTGTAAAAAAAACATTCGACTAATCTTTTTCAATCCTTTTTGCTAACAATGGCTAGCTGCAAGACATTGATTATTGGATTCATCGCTGCAATTTTTGTGGCGAATGCGAACGTATCCGCACAGGTGGCACCAGTACCAATTCCTTCCATGGATGCCGGAGCAGGGTTTTCTTTGCCTGTGTCTAGTGCCATTGTAGCATCTTCACTTGTTCTATCTTTTATTGCTCTTTTGAGGCATTAAACGTTATGTATAAATATAGGGTAATGGTGGTGAATAAATGTGGGTTTTGAAATTTATGGTTTGAAGATATATTCTTTTTGTATTCATTCTTGGATGTTTGATTATCCACTTTTGCTTAAATGATAATTTATTTACTTAATTTCTTTTATTTTTTCTGATTAAAATGCTAATTTTTGAAACTTCTTTCTCTAAATCAAATCTGTACGTTTGATTTTGCCAACGCAATTTCTTGTTATACACTTTTGTCTATCTTTTAGCTTTTTACACAACAATATTAAGTTGTATAAAATGTCCTACTTTAAACCCATAATTGAGTCTTCATCTTTTACCATATTACATCCTCTGCCACCTCATATGATTGGCTTTCAATCTATCACACCTTCACAGCCACTCTCTACTAAACAATTAGGGGTTTGCATAAAAATCCGATTGGATTAAATTAGTTGAAAATTCCACAATCCAGCCAAAATAGCTAAGAGAGAGGCAACAATCCAAATCCAAGCCGCGGTAAAATCGAGTTCCCAAATAAAAATAAATTCGGCTTACCAAGTTAGGATCAAATTCAATTCCAACACACACCTCTTCCTAATTATGGAGTTTGTTTTCTTATTTGGCCTACTACATTCATTTATGAATCACTTAATTTAGTCCATCTTTTCCATTTATTTAGAAAATATAAACAAACTTTCTAAAATAATGGAGAGTATAAAAAGTTTAAAATATCGGTGATATTAATAGATGTACTGAATTAAATAATGAGTGGTTTTTAAGAGATGTGATAGTTGGAAATTAAATAATATAAGTGGTTTTTGAGGTAGTAGGGAACAAATAGTGACAAAATTGACAGTATTTTTTTATATGAGTTGAATTTTAATATTTTTTCTATCAAATACTTGAAATTGTAAAATTTGAAGCCAATAGGTAAAAATTAGAAACTGAGAAATTTAAAATAAGATCACAATATTAGTTTGCAATATTAACAAACAAAGTTATTTTGCGGTCAGTTTATTAAATTTATAAGTATCCTAGTGGCAATTTTTTTTTCTTTTTTTTTTTTTAAAAGCTTGCCACTACTTAATTTTTAGAGTTTTAGTAGAATCTTTTTATCCGCCTTTAATTTGTAATGGATAAAGTTCAAAATCCTCCCTCTCCTCTTCTCTCCTCTCCTCTCCTCTCTTTTTTTTTTTCTCCATCACTAAACATTTTTAAGTTATTAAATTATGACGATTCAGATTAATTGATCTGAAGTCCATTTAAACTATTCACATATTGAAATAATTGCGACCTATAAATGAACATCTTTATATACATACTAGTTAGCCAAAGGTCTAACCACGTCTTTCTTCTCTAAATTGAAATTCCTCTTATCTCTAAACATAATTACTACTTTTGAGACCAAAGGTGTAACCACTCCTTTCACTTATTACAGTGATTATTTTGGATTCCGATCATGATCAAAGTATTGGAATTTACATAGCTGTAGAAGGATATAGGAGAGTGAATCAAAGATTTACAAAGGTCGGCAGCTTCATGAGGAAAAAAAATAAAGTTACATACATAACTTCTCCTCTCAATTTTTAAAAAAATTACAAACAGACCCCTAAAAGTTTCATACTCTAACAAACATGATCAAATTTTATAAGAAAACATAAGAAAATAAATTTACTTCCTACTTTTGTTAAGAAAATAAAAAAAAAATTATTTACAGCAAATTGGTTTAGAAAATAAAAGAAAATAAACTTATTTTTAGAAACAGGTGGCCGAAAGTGGAAGGAAATAAATTTATTTTCCGATGTATGGTAGCCAAAAGTGTAAGGAAATAAAAGACTCCGTTAATCGGCAACCAAATATGGTGGCAGCTGGAAGGAAATAAAAGTAAATAAAATTTATTTATCGGTGATCGGTGTTGCTTAGACATGAGGTATTTGAGAAAAATAAAAATAGTTGGTTTAGAAAAAATTATTATTTAAATAAGAGTATATTTGTAAAAGAATTCTAAAAAGACTATAAAACTAACAAAAGTTCAAAAGCACCAAATACATAATTATGCTTTAATATTTACCACTTTTCACTAGTAGCACCTATTGTTTAAAAGTGACTTATTAAATATATCTCATTTCTTATTCATTATGTCTTGAGAAGAAATGGTTCCTTTGGATCAATTAGAGCCTTCCCTATGCAATGGTGCTTTCTAGATGTAACTAGAAGTAACTAACTAGGACTGTGTTGACTGAAGCTTTCATTTCAAACTCCTTCTCTGCTCGCACCTTCCCCTCAGTCTAATTGGCCTAATAGCCGGCGTGCTAAACAAAAACATAGCCACATCATGGAAACTCTTCATGCTTAACTTCTCTCCAATTAGGCGGAAAACTTCATAAGGGCTAATATGGCATCTTTCTTCTGCCTAATTAGATCAGTGCAATCCGGTTCAGGAAACTATAAACAGGAAATCCAGTAATTTAAGCTCAGGCTAGGAAGGCATCTCTAGGGTAATCTCACATCTGACCCTATACCTATTCGTGCAAAGTCTTTAGCATGCATCATTTTCTTCATATCTTAACTTAATTGGGTACAAGCTATTTGAAAAAAAAAAAAAAACAACCTCAACTCTAAGAGCTCTTATTTATATAATAATATAGGCTATTTGCAGTAGTAACTTCGCTCCCTTTGGACAGTTCAACCTGCTGGCTCTGTCTGCATACATTGCATGCGCCGACTAAGGATGAGCCATAAAATAAAACGATAAGTGTCCAATAAATTAGAAATGAAACGAGAGATATTTAATAAGCCGTCTACAAAAGTTAAAATGCCACTGAAAAAATCATACAATTGAAGAATAGGAGTATAACTATGTTTTAGTCAGTTTAAAGTGTTATTTATTTAAACCAAATATTAATTTTGTGATATTTACCGCAAACACCACTCCTAAGAAACTTTTACAACTTGTTGGTGCACAATATGAAGAATACGGAATTGTTTGAAATTATGTTAGTGATGGTGTTTCTTTTCTTATGTCAATCCATGTGGAAAGCTTATTTCAATTTTAAAAATTTTAAAACAAAATTAAGAAGGAAAACGAAAACTTAATCTTTTGATTTAATACAATAGTGACTTGTCGACAGTAATTCATTGCTGCAGATTTGGGTTACATTAAATAGGAGAGAGCACATGAAGCAAATCTAGTTGGTGAAGGCATCATGATTTCTCCATGTGCTTTGCTTGCTTAGTGCCAACCCAAGTCCCAAGACTTGTCTTCTTCATTCATCCTCAATGATTAAACCAATTACTAATAATTAAAATGTTTATTAAATAACCCCAATCATAATTAAACTAATTTTCTTAAATTTCTATGTTAGGTTCATTTAAAATAAATTAAAGTCCTCGGCCAATTCATTTTTGGAACTCTCTCTCTGGAAACATCCAATCCAAACAAACACAGAAATGAAAACCCAACCACCGAATGCTGCAACGTGTCATTATCCTATAAAACGCCGTCCGACCTGGGTCATCCATTCTTTGAAGGCAAGTGCAGTGGACCCCATTCAGCTTACCTGTCACAGCCACACAGCTAGCTAGCTATGTTTCTGTATATATAACTCAGAATCTCAATTCATTTTCTTGCATCTGCTCTTCTTCGCTTAAAAACTAAACACATACCATTACTCTCTTTCTTTCCTATCCTTTTTGCTAACAATGGCTCAATTCAACAGCTGCAAATCTGTTATTATTGCCTGCATCGTTGCCATTTTCCTGGCAAATGCTAATGTATCTGCGCAGCAGGTGGCAGCATCAGCACCAGGTCCTTCAATGGATACCGGAGCAGGCTTCTCTCTACCTGTTTCTACTGCCATTCTTGCATCTTCACTTGTTCTATCTTTTGTTGCTCTTTTCAGGCATTAGATTCTCTGTACATATATTATAATTATGGCGGTGGCGGTCGTGGTGTTTTCCTACATCTATATATATGGTATTTGTTCTGTTTTGAATTTGGATATTGTATTGTATTCATTTATTCATGTTTGATTATATAGAATTATGTAACATAAATATAATAACGAATTAATTATTCATTTATTTTCTTTTTCTAGTTCGATTCTGTTCTCTTTTATTCTGTCATTGGCACTATAAATTGATACATTTTTGTGTTAGTATCAGAAATTTAGTCCCTACTATTCCGAAATTAGCTTTCTATTCTTTAACAAAATTCCTAAGAAAGGACTAAAACTATTTCATAAATTCTGGGTTCAAAGTGTTACACAAGCTAAGATATGGAGGACCAAATCTGAAGTACAGAATGTTAGGTCCTAACAAACTTTGTTTGAAGACTAAAAATGCTGATTTTGAAATGAAACGGACCAATGTGTTAATTATACTTAACCTTAGGGATGTTTATAGTAAATTTTTACCTTACTAATCTAACATAAATATACAATTTTTTAACTTTCTTACTTCATTTATCTACATTAATCTTTTTTTCCTTGGTAATGAGATGTAATAAACAAGAGTAGAAGAATCCTATACCTTCTAAGATGCAGTTCCTCTGGATTCTTGAATGTCCAATTCATGTTCTGCAACCATGATACATGAATCTGCCTCAAGAGATGAAACTGAGCTCTTATTCTTCAGTAATGATTCCAAGGATGAATTTAGTGTCTCCGCTGTGCACTGCACATCAGGCATAATTCCAACTTGATCTATGGCGTGAAGTGCAGGTGAAAGATACTTTGCAACTGTTACAAATAGAGCAGATCCATCATGCAATTCTGTTACACTCTGCAAGAAATAAGAGGATAGAATTATGAGAAACAGCAATTTCTTCAAGTTGAACATGCTAGACTACTTGACGCATTGTCTTTAAAAATTTTCTTACTGCCACACAATACCTGAATTTTCCCTTTGCCAAAGGTTTTGCGCCCGACAAGAATAGCTCGACCATTGTCATGTAGTGCTCCAGCTAAAATCTCACTCGCGCTCGCACTTCCCTCATTGATCTATTTCAAGCAATAAAATTTCAAGGTTTTTATTACAAATTATACTGGAAAGTAGGGTTATAATATGGAAAATTATAAATAAAATGCATTTGGAACTTCAGAAACTTCCAGCAAAGGTTCTCATCAAGATAATGGCAAATTGGGAACTTTTACAGTAACGCCATTAATTTGTTCAAAACAAGAAAAGTTATTAATGCACACTTTATGCTAATATATATCTTTCAACTTTCCTTTCTTTTGATCCAAGCTGTTCAGAAGATACCGAGAATTATTTTCACCACATTTACGAAAGGAGAGCTATCAAAATTGAGTCTTACAAGAATAACAAGAGGATCATGTGTTATAGCATGCCCATTCACCATGTTGATCGGATACATATTTCCTTCTCTATCAATAGTGTTCACAAGAGTCTCGTCCCCATCCAGCCACATTTGGGCAACATCAAGTCCTACTGTTACCAGACCACCCTGAAAGATGGATTCCAAAAGTAAGAACTTATATAGATAAATGATCTGAATAAAACAACGGAATTCTTTAAGTACATTTTTACATACTGGGTTGTTCCGTAAATCCAGAATGTATGATTGTACGTCCTGAGTTTCCATTTCAAGTATGGCATTTGCCAAATCGGAAGCAGCAGTCTGTCAGAAGAATATTAAGAAATTTCGCTTTTAGAACATCATATAGCAAGCAATACAAGTCTAGTGTGCAAAAAGTAATAATTATGATGAGAAAAAATTGTGAAAGAAGGGAATATTGCTTGGTAATGGTATAAAAGTACTACCTGAGAGAAAGTTGACAGCTTCACATAACCAGTCTTTGTTTGATGACCATCTGGTGTTCTATGTGGTATGATGGCGCTGGATATTGGGGATAATTTAATGTACTCACGTGATAGATTTACCTTCAAGGAAAACCACATTCAGTATAAGTTCTCAGAAAATTGAAAAGGTATAACAATGAACTGATCCTACTACCATGTTTGAGAACTAAAAAGTTTTTATGGATAATCATGATAGGAAAAAACAATAACATGTAAACATGAATGATGTAACTGCATCCAATTTAATGTAAAATCTCTAAAAAATCAATACCTCTCTAATATTTGAATTAGTTGATGAATCATTTGCCTGCTAAAAGAACATAGAATCAGTTACCTTAAGCAAAATGTGTAATTCTGTAGAACATCTTAGCTAAAAATGCTACCAAAATGAGAAAAGACATCATAATTCAAATCAAAGCAAGAAGAAATCATGCATTAGGAAACTGTCAAATCAAATATTCACTCTTTCACTGTTCAGAAACTCTACAACTTAAACTTCCTTGAATCTTTCTGTTTCATTCTACAAATTGCTAACAAATAAAAATGCAGAAGTATTCAGATATATATATATATATATATATAAAGAAAACTCTTAACCGGGAAAATGCTCTCCAAAGTAAGCTGAGACAAAATTAGATTACTAGGAGAAGTTTTATAAATACAATTTCATAAAGCTATGTTGCTCCATCTTGACTGCCATATATCATAATTATCTGAGAGGTAAATACCAGAATTTTTTCTTTATTGCATATCAGGTCCCCTAATATTGATTTCGATAGATAACAAATCCAGATAAATTATCAACATATATGAGCATGTCCATCTGGATAAGTGAGTGCAAAAGCTCATTAATAATACGAAATGACAACCTAAGAAGGATGTGGTTCAGAAATATTACGTCAGAGCATATCAGCATTCTGAACAAATAATCTGTCGACAGAAAATAATTATTCATTTATGTTATTCAGAATGAGAACTGATGATTACACTGTGGACTTTTACAGTAACTGATGTTCCAACATGTCCTCTAAGCTTCTTTGCTGCAATTTCGCTATCAAGACCTTCAAGCCTTTCCCCTGATATTGCATGGAAAGGAGTTATGGGGTTGAATGATTTAGGAGGCACTGAAATGAATTAAACGAGAAAGACAATACCCCTTTTATGAGGAACATCCAACCTCTTAAAGTGGATTATTGTTCTGTGTGTGATCCTATTGAATTTTTAATGCATACCCTGCTATGTTCTGAAAATTTTTAATGCATACCTTGCTATGTTCTGTAAATTCTATCTGAAAAGGGCGAATAATAAAACCATTCATAAGCAATTAACTCTATTAAGAACTTTTGTGTTAGACTATAAAATTGAAGAAATTGGCTTGTACATGAAGTACAAAGTACCAAAGCCCTTGGTGTTATGATCCTTAACATTCTCATTTCCACTTCCCTTGCTGAATTTTCAATGTGGCAACAAAATGATTATATTTTTAAAGAGCATATATAACCAAGGGTGTTAAGGAGCCTGACATTGTTTACAAGATTTAACTTGTCAAACCTTCTAAAATCTCATTCACCAGAATGTGATAATATTAATCATAGCTACTCCCAAATTTTGAAGCCTATTCTGTATGCATCTTTCCCATGAAATGTGATGAAATTCTATTTTCTGCACTCTTCCAAATCTAGAGCCTGAAGTAAAGCAAACGTAATCGTTTGATGACCAATAGCAGTGCCACTCTCATCAACCAAAAATTGATGATTCACAATTCAAAGGTGCTTTTAGCACAAGTCTATTAACTATAGTGGCAAAACTGTATAGGATGATGTGCATTTCAACTAATAAAATTGTATCAAACAGGAACGGAGACAAAAATTCTCAATCATGACCATGAAATTTGAAATCACATGATCAGAAAGTACCATTGATCTCAACCAATTCATCTCCTTCATGTATGCCAGCACGTGCAGCTGGACTACCCTCCACGCAGGACAAAACAACCTGCAACACCAATATTTGTTAAGGGAAAGCAGGTAAACATAAAGTTTTACTGAGAAAGATTAGGAGCGCTGAAATAAGGATACAAGTAGTTGAAAAATAATAACTCTCCAAAATGCAGTTTTGAGCATGTTAATTATCCTCTAAATTAATTGCACATACAGTTCCTAGTCATGTTAAAGTAAAAAATGGTATCACTTACCAAGTGGCCGGTTTTTGGTTCCATATTTATAAATATTCCAACCCCTTGCAGATTCCCATCATTTCCAATTCTAAAACTCTGGTACTCCTGCAATCATAACCTAGACCATTGTTAGTGGAGTTACAGAAAAATCATTCAAAGTGAAGCATTTGAATTTATAAATGCTGTTTCTAAAGCCAAAATCAAAAAGAGAAAGGGAATTCAAAATAGAAATGAGTCAATATTTGGCACAACTAGACTGTTAGATGGTTGGATGGACAGGATAGCTACACTTGCCACATTTAACCAACATAAAATTTGACAAAAAGCTGAAAGAACAGATTAACTGTGATTCACCTTTGGACTAATAATCCGAGTAAAAGGATCCCCAAGGGTAGAAAGCATTCCACTAAGTTTCGTATACGCAGCATCAGCGGAATGCAAAGGGAACATTTCCACCATCGTTTGCTGCAACTTCATATCCCAATCTGCGTTAAGGAAAAGACATTCTAACATTACACAAATCCTATGATATTCAAATCTTCTCAAAACTCTCATTGTTTGACATATCAAAGTAGAATAAGGGCAAGATACAGCACTTTTGAAAATGAAAACTGGATTAAATTTACCTTGATGATTAAATGTGGGGTCTATAAATGTTTCTCTAATCAAACCCCAAGCCTCCACAAGCGTTCTTTGAACTGTATTCACCTAACAATTCAACCTTATTTACTCAGTAATTAACTTCACATTACAACAATTAATAATCATCAATTAGATCTAAACATATATATTTTTTAATTCAACAAACTCAAAAACTAAAATAAGCAATTTCATTTGCACATAACAATAAAATGGTATATAATTAACCAAATATTGAAAACAAAGAAAAGGCGAAACCTCGCGAGCGCGGGAAACAGGAAAAGCGACTGTTAGGGATTCTGCAAAAGCCGGAGAATCGCAATAGAGAGACGTTAAAGCTGTAGCAGCAGCAGCAAAGCCAATGAAACCTTTTCCAATCGATCTGATTAAGTCTGGAGCAATGGATTGAGGTTTGGACTCCGTTTTAGCCGTTGGATGATAGGAAGCACAGGGCAAGGATACACTACATTTTCTAGGTACATTAGACCTATTTAAACTCGAAATTCGACTCCGGGAAGAGAAGAGAGGATGTAAAGTAGGTTTCGAATGTATAATTTTGATCGCCGACGGTGAGAGATCGAAACTTGGACACAAGGACTCCATTCCCGCCGTACAGAGGAAATGTTAGCAGTTAGATTTTATTACTATTATTAATTTGTTGACCGTTATTTGCTGTTGCGGGAGATTCTTAAGAGGGTCCACAAGAATCAAGAAGTGTGTGGTAATGGGATCTGTTGCGTTGCGTATTTGAGAATCTTTGAGTGGGAGGAGTTCGAGCGGCCTCGAGTGTTTTTACACGTGCACTACGTAACAAAAAAACGTCTTTATTTCTGTCTATATATACCGTCACAAATTAAAAAATCATTCCCTCAAAAAAATAAAAATAAAAAATTATTCCACAAAAATACATCAAAAATACTTTTTTTAAATAAATTTTACTCATTAATAATATATTATTTAAATTATGATTAATAATATTAATTGAATAAATGAGAAATCAGAAATATAATAATAAAAACTAAAACTTGATGTTTGTGGGTATTTTAACAGAAAATATTAATTTTTAGAATAAATAATTTGTACTTCAAAAAAGATTGTTGGTGACTAAAAAAGATGAAAAAACCGCTCTCTAAATAGAGAGGAAGAGAAATACATAAAAAAAAAAAAAAGAAGCTAAATTCACTCCTTTTAGAAACTAAAATAAATTGGTGTATAATTTTATATATGTTCCTAGCTTTAAAGGCTAAAAAAAGTCCAATCACCTTTAGAAAAGAGAAGGCAAAGAGCTTGCAAAGGAAATAAAAGAGAATGGCTAGAATGAAATGATTATACCTTCGCAGTGTAATTGAAGACTGACTCAATAAGGCTTTCTGGTTCAACCTTTTTCATCTCTTTTACATCGATAAGAGACTAGCATTCCTTGAGGAGGTCGTCATGAACCTTCTCATCACGTGGAGAGATATGCTCGCAATAACAATAAAATGGGCCCTCCCAGATAGTTTATAATCTCTGAAGCGAACCAAGACGTAAAAGCAATAACACATCTTTACAACTTAAGAGAGACATAGGAAGTGTACATCAAAGTAATCTAGTAAAACTCCAATGATAAGAAAACGAATATCATGGAGTAAGTGAGCCTCTGTTAGAGCATCCACAATGGTGCTCATTCAAATGAGATTTGGAACCATTGTGTATGTCTTCAAGATGAGATTGTGCTAAATTAGATGAAATTTAAAAAGTAAGATTGACACATCTAACAATAATTATTTTTTAATTTTTACTAAATAGATGAGATTAAAACTAATTGTTGAATTATAAAATCTCAATTGATGATCCAATGTGGCATACTTTTTCAGATATGAGACCCACCAAATGAGATTAAGTGACTTAACTATTGTGGATGCTCTTACTAGAAGTTGGTGGCCGGAAAGGATTATTTCAAAATTAAAAGGTCCAACAAAAGGTTTGATGTTGTATTGACCCCTATTATAATAATTCTCAAATACGCGCTCAAGGTTTGTAGAAGGAAGCTGCTTGGTGGCGAGAGTTCATGGTGGTATGTGATAAATCTAGAAGAAATCTTTGACTGCAACTCTAAGAGGATGTAAAGGAAAAAACCATGGATAAAGAAAAATTGCAGTTAAAAGAAAGAGCAAGGTTAGGGCTTATTAGAAAAAAAGGAAAAGTTTTTAGATAAGCACAATTTGACACTCTTTATAGGCATAAAGGGTAAGTTAGGCAAACAAATTATCTTGAAAAGTTAAAAAAGACAAAAGAATCGAAAGATGTGCATTTAATGATAAGACGTTTTGTACTTTCTAAATTCTCAAAAAAGAAAAATTAATGACTATCCATGATTTGGAAAAACATAAGATAATTAATTATGAAGTCGGAAATCCAAGCAACATGCCAGTTCGTTGAAGAGACAATGTTTAGACAATGTTTAGAAAGGAGCTCACCTCAGAAGAAGAGCAAGAAGGCGCCTCGTTGCAATAGCGAGTTCTTATTTCAAGCTTGCAATAATTCTAAAAGCTCACAACAATACTAGACATCATTCTTATGGATTTACGGGCTAAGGATGCAGCTAGGGCTGCCAACGAGCCGAGCCGAGCCGTCGCGAGCGCTCGGTGTTCGTTCGATAAAAGTTCGACTCGAGGCTCGGATCGATAATAAACGAGCCGAGCTTGAGCCGAAAATTTAGGTTCGTTTAATAAACGAGCCAAGCTCGAGCTGAGCAGTTCGGCTCGCAAATAACTCGTTTAAAAAAGCTCGCAAGTAGCTCGTTTAATCGGCTCGCGAGCTGCTCATTAAATAAACTCGCGAGCCTATCAAAACAACCTAATTTTGGTACCAAACTAAAAAATATGCTTCGGCCAAGCCACCCGCCTTCCCACTTCATTTTTTACTATTTCATTTATTTTCATTTTCTCACTGAAACGACATTAAAAATGAATTTTCTCGATTTTTGACTAACTCCTAACGATTTCGAACACGAGCTTGAATAGTAGTAGGAAACGAACTCTAACTTATTTGTGAGCTAAAACTCAAGCTCGAATTCAAGTTTATTTGCGAGCTCAAACTCAAGCTCGAGCTCAAATAGCAACATAGAACAACCATGCTCGTGAACCTAAAACAAGCCGAGCTCGCGAGTCTAAAAGCGAGCCGAGCTCGAGTTCGTGAAATTTAAAACGAGCCGAGCTCAAATAGCACAATACTCGACTCAACTCGGCTCGTTTGCAGCCCTAGGTGCACCTAAATTAAAGACAAGAGTGAGCTAGCTGCAGATGTCATGAATAACTTCAGGACCAAGGGTACTCCTATTACGGGCCGTCTAGCCTAGACCCATTTAGAAAGCCTACCTAGCCTAATACGACAGTTGGGAGATGCAATCCTAATACCACTAGAATTAAGAAGTGAACACTGAATCTGAAGCTGATTCCTTGTAAGGCATATGCCTGTATAAGCATTTGTAACCCAATGATAGAGAGCCATCTTGACTGAATAAAAAGGGGCAGAGACCCCTATTCTTTTTGCGTGTAACACATAGAATGAAAAATCTCAAAAGTCATAAGGGTGTTGTGCATTAGATCTGACTTTAATTACTAGCTTGCAAATCACATTCATAGACTTATGGGTCTAATACAGTGGTGCTATAAATTAGATTTTACAGGATCAATTTCATTCGTATTTCTAAAATTATAATTTAATGGGTTCAAGGTAATAATATTTATAAATAATATGAGATAAAATTTATCATAATTTTGGAATATTAAAAAAAAAAAAATTCAGTGGGTCAATTGGCCCATTGTCACTACTAGCACTACCATGCTCTAACATAAACAGAAGTATCCTTAATCTTACAAATCAAATCTTACATAAAATATACAGGAGGTTCATTAGAATGGGAATTAGACAATACTTTATACTCTAACAAATCAAAGTTTTCCATACAAGAAATAGAATGTTAGTAAATGTTCAAGACTTTCATTGATGTATATTATCTATTACAATATATAATTATATATGTCTTTTCTAAATTGTATTATTCAACATGAAAAATCTATATAATTGAATTATTCATCCGGTTTTTCAAAAATGACTACATTTAAGGCCGTTCAACGACCATAAATTAATCTAGATTGAGATATAACATGAATCATTAAAATTGATATCTCTGACCCTTAAATTAAGGGTGAGTATTCGGTATTTTTTACTGTACCAAATCTTATTCTATCGAATACCGAAATTTTAAAATTTACTGATTTTATATTTTTTAATGAACTGTCAATAAAAATTTTCAGTATTCAATAAAAATAAAAAATCTTTACAATAAGAAAAAACCAAATATATGACTTTTCACTTTTTACAAAAGTAGCATTTAAGATGTAACCATAATTTTAAAAATAATTGTAGCACCACTCATTTGAATTTACTAAAAAAAAATGTAATATTGATTGGATTTTCCAAAAGTTACATGAAAGAAAGCTATAAGGACAGCATAACTTAAAAGTTGAAAAAGAAAGAGGAATGGAGAGAAATTAAGTGGGTGAACAAATATAAAAAGACACATTAACCTTGTTTTCTTGTTTCTTTATGTTTTGGGTATACTTTAGCATTGTGACTAGCAAGGGACTAAAATGTGCATGTGGTACACTTTATTGGGAAGAGAAATTTGTTGCTAGCTATATAAATATAACCCAAGCAAATATTGATTGGATGCATTATTCATTCACCATTTCCTCACAAAACCTTTCTTCAAAATACTTCAACATAACAACCAACACAGAAGTGATTGTAGATCCCCAACCTAACCCTAATTGGAATTCACATTTTTTTTACAATACATAAGGTGCAAAATGTTAAATAGCCTATATAATTACAATTTTTATATATTTTCTATTAGCTTGTGTGCGGAAACACCCCATATAACATATGTAGGAATAAATTTCCTAATTTAATTATTGTTTGCTTCAACCTATTATTCTTGTGACTTATTTTAATTTATGTCACCTTAATTATTACACTAATGTTTTCAAGAGTATACTATTAATAAAATTGTATTTTTTTTTAAGCACAAAGTGTTCAGTCCGATAATTCCTACTCATCCACGTGTCTCATAAAAACAAAATGATTGACCCAAATATTTAAGTTACTCCATGCACAACGGGAAATTGCTTAAGAGTAGACAAATCCTTATTATTTGACTACATCTTGGACTTGAAATTGCATAATTTGCATGCCATAAGAGTGATGCCTAATTAAATAATACAACAAGGGAATGCGATTACCAATTTATGTATAGCTGCTAACTAATACATATTTTTGTTAAATTATAAAGAATATAAAATTTTGAAAGTTAATATTAGCAAATATTATAATTTTTAATTTATTAAATATATGACATATAAATTTATTTATTTGTTTTTTCCACTATCTCCATTCTCTCTCAGCGTTCATTGTCCTCCTACTTCCTTTCTCTCTTTCTCATATGGATTCGATGCACCGCCGTTCCTTCAATCCGGCGCCCACCTTCCTTTAATCTGGCAACTATATGAATATATATCTATTTACTATATGTGAAAAGTATAAGTGTCAATATATAAACTAGAGAGTACACTATCTATTCCAAAATAAGTATCACAACTTTTATTTTAATAAATATTAAGAAATGGTAGTTATTATATTAGAGATATAAAATTTATTTATTGAATATCTAATATATTCTTTATTTAAATATTTGTCCAATTTTTATTGTCCATTATCTATTAATATTTTAAGAGTATAAAAAGAAAATCATCACTTTTTTTTTTTTTTTAATAATGTAAGAATGAGACACTTATTATAGGATGAAAAAGTGAAAGTTGAAATACTTATAGAAAGAGTATTTACTAGTACAACTTATTGAAGGTCCCATATGGATGCAATCAATCAATGATTAGGTCTGATTTGTATTTGTAAGAAAATCTGGATTAGATCTTTATATGATGTACTTTTGGTGAGATGACTTGGCGGATTGAAAGAACTTTGAGATTAAGCGTGCTCACTTGAGAAGTGTTACCGTGGTTATTTATTCCGACAAATGACTGAACTTAGGCTCATGACAGTTACTAAAGAGTAACAAACTCCCTATAAGATTGAAGGTTTGACTGTGGCAGTTGAGATATTTAAGGAGTAAAAATCTCCCATTATATCTCATAGTCTCATCTTTCTCTCTACCACTAACATACTACATATAATATAAAATGGTTGCAAATCATCACAAAACGGACAGGTTCTTACTTTTATAACTCAATTCTCTTCTCCTATTCATATTTTTTCATCACAAGAGACTGATTTAAGCATCAAAGTGGATTCAAAATCTCACCCTTTTTTTTCTCCTTTTTTACAAGTTAAGTCATTGTTGCTTAATTTTGCCGCAATCAATAATTGGCGCCGTCCGTGGAAAATAGAATTAAAAAATTTATTTTCTATAAACCTACAAATTTTATTGATTGACAATGAAAATAATTCAAGCATGGATGATTTTTTATCAAAGAGTTTGTCATTACCTCCACCTAGGATCCGCTTGATTTTGACATGATTCTACATGAGATTCATAGGTCATGAGGATATTCAGAGGGGTTGTGGGATTTTCTGCCCAATTTTTGCGTGATTTTCATAGGTCATGAAAATATACCCAAGTTGTAAAGTGGCAAAATTTCTGTGTTTCACAAGTTGTGAATTTTCAGAGGGGCTATGAGGTTTCGTGCCCAATTTTGGCTTCATTTCCACATGTCGCACGAATTTCACTAGGGTTGTGAACTAGAAAGATTACTTCGGATAACACCCTAGACCACCTCAAATAACATCCTCGGGCATCTTTGATTTTCACCTAGGTCACTTCAGATAACACCCAGACCACTTTAGATAACACCTTGGTCACTTCGGATCACACCTAGGCCACTTTGGATAACACCTAGGTCACTTCGAATGACTCCTAGGTGACGCGGACCCAATAGCTCGCAATGGATAGAAAACCCGAGTTACCCGTTTAGTAAAGAACACGCCCAAGAGTAAATCTACCTTCCCTCACGACCCAACGCCTCACAATGGACGAAGAACCGCTAGTACGCAAAGGATTTTAAGGTAGGAATTGAAAAATGCCACAACTTTGTTAAGGTTGATAAGTTAATCAAGTTCCTTGTGCAAAGAAGAAAGGAGAAACTCTCTCTCAACTCACACGAAAATTATAAGTTCAAGAAAGCCAAAATTGTTATTGAAAAGTGATGGAAATTTCATCCAAGACAAGCCTTTAAATAGGCATTACAAAAAGTCCTATCCTAAGCTGGAAAAAACTAAAGAATCCTAACTAAACAAGGCTAAGGAAAGCTAATCCTAACCTAGCACGAATTTGACTTAAAAATAACTTAATTAAAGACTGATTAAGGGGCCACAAAACCTTTATAAGGGCTGCCCCATTTGGTCATGTGCCAATTAAAAAGTCATGTGCCTAAGTTAATTAATTAAGGCTCACAAGGTAAGCCTTTACATAACTTTTAACCTAAAGGCCCAATAAGCCTCTAATTAAACCCAATAGCCTAATTAAGCCTTAATTAATCCAAAAATATTAAAATTAAGCCTAAAAATGTCCAACTTTTGGCAGCTTCAATTTAGGCCCTTTCTTCACTCTTTAAGCCTTCTTGCCTTCCAAGATTTGCATCCTTTAGCCAAGATTTGTCCTTGGCTGTTTTTCTCCCTATTTCCTTTGTCCAATTCAAGCATTATCACGAATTTGGATGTTTCTTTAAGTCTCTCTTCCATTTGCATGCATGCTTGATCTTGAATTCTCTTGGTAACCTCTCCTTGTGCATATGCATT
>CANUEY010182849.1:0-11358 GCA_948099555.1 Croton setiger
ATAACACGTGTATGAAATTTCGTAAAAATCGGAATCCGAAAATTTATCGCGGTTCGGTCGGTGCCTTAAACCGAGTCCGAAGCTCGACGATTTTTTGCGGAACTAAAACCGTACGACGTCGTCGTATAATTTTGGTTCCAAAACACTTTAAAACATGTTAATAATCATATCTCAAAATATCAAAATCATTTGGTTCATATTTGACGCGATTTCGGCGTTTTCCGATCGCGTAGGTCCGAAAACCCTAATTAGCTCCGTTTGTGTCTTTCGACGGAAAACGAGCCTATAACATAACTTGTTTCTCTTATTCAAATCATTTCTCATCAAATATAATTCATATAATCCATAATTAACTTATTAATCAAATTATATCATGGTGCATTTTGATGAAAATGCATAAAATGCATGAAATGACGTCGGTTTGACGTAGGGTTTGGTTTGTGGTGTCACATAATATGTCTTGAATAATTTATACATTTAGTATATTTATTAAATCTTTATTGCTAAAAAATATATTAAAAGTATGAGGGAAAATGTTAGTTCATATTAATAGTAAATTAAAATTTATAAAATATTTTTAAAATTTTTGTTTCCGCGCTTCCCATTGTTGATTGGCCTTATGTAATATTATTTTTTATAATTTTTTATTTTTAGTTCCAAAATATTTTGATTTATTTTGGAATTATTGCATAAGTTTATTGGAGAACCTAATTAATTTTATTGTAATTTACGAAAAATAGAAAAGTTATTAATTAGCTTGGTGGAATTCTCTAAATGTTTATAGGGGTTATTAAGGCTTTTAACGCTTCATTTCTTTATTTTATTATTTCATTTACAATTTTTTTCTTAATTTTAAATTGTATTAAATAATAATATGGATAAAAATTGAAAATTTGAAATAGTCCTAAATTGAAAACTCCACCATATCAAGTCATCATCTACCCACGCCTCACACCAAAACATCTTCTTCCTCTTCCACACTTTTTTTTTTCTTTTTTAACATCATCTTCCACTCGGGTTTCCCCTACCGCTAATTCACCCAAACCCTAACAATTAACACTCGCTAATATTACCCTCTTCAACCACACTCAAACCCTAACAATTAACACTCGCTAATATTACCCTCTTCAACCACTAAACCACTTTGTTCTTCTTCTGCGAACCCCTTAAACTTCCAGCCATCATTTTTCATTTCTACTTTTTACGGAAACCCTAACAAACACAAGTTATATATATATATATATATATATATATATATATATATATATATATATATATATATATATTAAAAACATCAATACAAGTGGATACAACAAAAAGGCAGAAAGGTCCTAAAAATCAAGTGTGAAGTGCTATACTTCACGTTGTGATCTAATCTATTAGTTGCAGTAAAAAACTTAAAACATAAATTGCGATTTTGATAAGTCACATACTCAACAAGTATAAATTAGTATAAATTATATCTGCAATATCAATAATTTCATAACAATAATTAAATAACATGAATATGCACATGCTTATATCATATGATTTCATTTAATTTGGTTGACTCGTCTAGCCAAGTACTGCCTGAGAATTCATATATCATATATCATATAGATGGCCAATATCAACTTTCTGTATGACTCGAAGGTCCATTTATAAAATCATATAATGACTCGTAAGTCCTACCTGTAAAGTCACATAATGACTCAAGGGTTCTGCTTGTAAAATTTTGCAAATTCAAAATCATGATGGCTCCAACTCATTTATAAAGTCTTGTATGAATGCTTTTGCATAACATCTATATAATCATATGTATTACTATAATAATTTAAATATAATCAATTGATTGAACTTATATACCAATCCAACAAATAATCAATATGTTCGGTAGTCAATTAATCAATATCTCAAAATCACTAGTGATCCCAACAAATCAATTAACCTATACAAATATAACAATCACAAATAGCAAATCATTTCAATTATGCTTTCTTAAGTTTATATTTACCTCAAAATCAGAATTGCAATCAAATTAAATTCCAAATTGAAAATATTCTATCACCCTATTAATGTTCTTTTTTATCAATTTATATTTATCCCTCTAATTATTTGCGACACCGTAAATTAAATGGTTGCATCAAATATAAACCCTAGCGGTTCCCCTCATTTACATATACCAAAAATTATGAGTCCTAAAAATTTAATCATTTATATGTTTTCAATTCAATTTCTATAATGTTCATATATAATTTCCTTAGCAGGTAAATAATCAATTGAGTTATTTGGTTTGAATATATGATAATTGAATTGTTGGATCAGTACTAAAGCCCGATCATTTGGACTCATTGGATATTGAATATGTGATTTGGTCATTGATGTTGGTACTGAAATCCGACCAATTAACTTATTGAGATTTATTATTGGATATATATACTATTTGGATCAATACTAAAGCCGGTTGTTATACTATATGAAATATTGTGATAAATGTTTATATCTCATGCAAGTGCATTTTTACAGGATCTAATTAAGGCCGTTGTGACCATCTGGACTTGTATTTGCAAATTTCACGAAAGAAACCTACGAGTTTCTATATGAATTGACGGATAGACCTTCAGGTCAATATATGTTATAGATGGATCTTCGGATCAATATATGTTATAGATGGATATTCGGATCACTATAGGTTATAGATAGATCTTTGGATCACTATATGTTACAGATGGATCTACAGATCAATATATGAAAAATATGATCGACTTATGAATCATTCAAGTCTAGTGTTACTAGCCAACTATGGATACTTGTTATGTGAAATTTCCGGGACAATACTTAACTTGATGGATCACAACGAAACTAAATGAAATTATATGACATTTGCATTTGCATATTGTTATGTATCTCTTGTTATGGTTTTATTGAAAATTATTGGTTAAGTCGGTTACTGCTCGCAAGGTAAACAGAATTATATGGAATAAGCTTGCTATCGACAGGTTTGGTGTATGATTTTGAATTTTGATTTATTATCTTGTTTTATATTATTTTAGTTTATACTTGCTGAGTATGCAACTCATCAACCTGTAATTCTATGATTTTCAGGTATTGTTTGGCAATTGACAGCTCAGTTCCACCTTCTTTCTGTTGGGTCAGTCAACTGAAGTCTAGGATCTCTCTCCCTCGCATTTAATCTTATTATAGAGATTTATGTCATGTGGTTTGTAAATTATTTAATAAGGCATGTAGCAATTGATCTAAAGGTTATAGTAAATAATTTATAGCATGTCATATGCATGGTAGTTGTTATTGTTTACACATAGGTGTATAGTTTATAAAATTATAAATTGTGGCTTGTTATATCTAGTATAGGGGTTGTAGCAATGATGATATATAGCATGTCAAGTGTGACCCTAAACCCAAAACCTACGTCGTTTTCGTCGTTATTTTATGCATAAAGTGCATTTTCATTTAAAATGCATCATATTTGATTTGATATATGATTTGAATGTGAAATATATGATTTGAATATGTTAAGGAATAAAATAAAATGATAAAAAAGTTATGTTTAAACTCGTTTACCGTCAAAAGACACAAACGAGGCCCAATTAGGGTTTTTGGCTCGCGCGACCGAAAAACGTCGGAAACGCGGAAAATATAAAGTAAATGATTTTGATATTTTATGATATTTTTATTAATATGATTTTAAGAGTTTTGGAATCCTAAAACTACGATGATGTCATACGGTTTCAATTCCGTAAAAAATGTCGAGGTTTCGGAGTCGGTTTAGGGCACCGACCGAACCGCGAATAATTTTCCATTTCCAATTTTGACCAAACTTCAAAAATATGTTATACTTATTATTGAACACTAAAAACATACTGAAATCATGTGCTGGAGTTGAATTAAGGTATGGAATTAGAAAAAAAACAAGAATGAGAGAAAGGGTAATTTAGGGTTATTAGGATAATTGAAAGATTTTAATTAAAACTAAGTAGTTAGTGGAAAATTTGGCATGTGAACTTGTTCTAGAGGTTAAGAGGTGGCAGGAGAGAGGATTGAAGAGGTGGAAGAGGTAAGGCAAGCAGTGGATTCGAAGCAAAAAAAAAAAAAGAAAGAGGAAAGAGAGAAAGAAAGATAAAGAAAAGAAAAGAGAGAAAAAATGAGAAAGCTTTAGTTTAATAGCTTCAGAGAGTTCCTTAGAGTTGTAAGAGAAGGTTAGAAGTGGTAGGAAGGGAAAAGAGTGGCTAGAAATTGAGAGAGAAGCAAACATAGTAGAGATAGAAAACAGTTTCTGGGTAGAAAATAGTGTTGAGGAAGCAACTTTGAGGGGTTGTATCTTAGAATCTAACATGCATTGGGGAATTCTGGCCTGATGGTTCGATAGAGGGGGTGTAGAAGAAGAGAACAGTGGTTGTAGGTCGCCAGAAAGCCACCGGAGGTGGACGTACGAACGGTTGGAAGTTGGTTTGAGGCCACTGGAAATCGGGCAAAATAGAAGCAGAAGAGAGGAAGAAGACGATCAAAACGACACGTGGGCGTGCATTTTGATCAATGGAGGCGCGGACTAAAACGGCAGGCAGGGGTGCGTTTTGATCATCAACCCAGCGTCTAAAATGGCAGCAACCTCTGCGTTTTAAAGAAAATAGCGTGCCCAACACCTGAATTTCAGTAAAATCTAGTTTTGGCCCCTGAACTTTCTTGTCTTGTGTAGTTTAGACTTTTGGGCAGTTTTGCAAATATTATTTATTACTTTTTGGTCCTTTAACTTTATTTATTTATGTTTTTGCACTATAAACTTTTATAAATTATATTTTTTACCCCTCTTACCTAATTTACGCGTCCTGAATCCGTTTTTTACCTCAGAAATTTATTTTGACGTCGTTTTTGGCTTGAAAACCTTAGATTAAACATTTTGTTAAATCCTTTTAATTAAAAATTGAATTTAATTTATTATTTGGTTTGATTAAACTACCTGAGACCCAACCGAGCTCACAGCAGTAAGGTAAGTGTTAAACCCACTTACTAATGTTTTTGTTAGTGACTTTGTGATTTGCCTAATATTCTATATTGAACTGTTTGGACCGGTATTGAAGTTCGGTCACTTGTGATGTATGAATTTGCTATGATTTGGTTATATTCAACTGTTTGGACCGATACTGAAGCCTGATCAATTCGAATTATATGATATATGAATTATGATGTTTTAGATTCCTGAGTCTGTACTGAAACCCGACCAGTTGACTTATATGATTTTGTTATATGGATATATATACTGTTTGGACCGAAACTGAAGCTCGGTCATTGTATTATATTAAATATGATAATATGAAATGTATGTTATATATATGCATTTCCACAGGACTTAAATATGGCCATTGTGATTATCGTAGCCAGTGATTGCAAATTTCACAAAAGAAACCTACGATTTCTATATGATTTGACGGAAAGACCTAAGGATCCTATATGTTACATGATGATCTTCGGATCTTATATGTTTACAGGTTGATCTTCGGATCACTATATGATATGAAATGACCAACTTTATTCCGGTCATATTTGTTTACTGGCCAGCTATAGATACTTATATACTGTGAAATTCCCGGGGCAACACTTGGTCGATAAATCACAACTAAAGTAAAAGGAATAACAAGTCATTATGCATGTTATGACATTGCTATGATTATATATGATGATTATGATCTGAAATTATGTTTTTTTGATATGTTATAATAAATTTCCTTATATGTTAGCTTTATATAGTTTTGGTTTACACTAGCTGAGTATGCGACTCATCAAAATCGCAATACATGTTTCAGGTCTGCAGTCTGAGTGAAGTCTGATACTTCACCAGCCTATGCACAGGTCGGTACAGCTGAAGCCTAGGCCTCTCTCCCTCACACCACATCATTTGTAAATGCTGCATATAGTTTTGGTTTATATGCTTTGTTTGCTTAAGTATGATATTACTTTTGGCATGTAAAGTCTTTATGGTATTATGTTATGTCTTTTGGATAAATAGTCTTTTGTAAGACTCATAGTATATATAAATTATGAATTGGTATGTTTAACAGGTTTATATGTAAAAGAGTTTTGTGTAACACATTTTTGGTATATGTAAATTATGGTCTGTAATAAGTTATGTTATGTATGATATGGATTTGATATTGTTAAAGATTATTATGTTAAATGTGTTAACAAGATTAATAAAAATAAATATGTATAAAAAATGGCATGTTTTATGACGTATAGTTATAAGTAAGGTTGTTACATCATGTATATGATATAAAAAAAAATATTCTGTTTTAATAAGCATATAGGTCATAGGTTGTTACAATAATCACCACCACTAGCTTCAACTTCAACACTTATCTCTTTGTAGCCGGTCCTCAGCTTCATAAGCAAAGAATCTCTTGCTTTAGCAAGGTGCATTTTGAATAAATCATCAAAGCTAGCAATGCGCACCACTATTGTCGTTCATTTTGATTTATTTCCAAAAGTGGTGATAAAAAGATTTTGGGTGCGCGTGCCGAACTAGTCGGTCTTAAAAAATTTTGAGTCGCCACCCTTCGGGAACAAATTTTAATTTTTAAAAAAACTAATCCAGTTTGAATAAAAAGTTGACTCCATTTAATTTAAAAATAAGGCAAGGTCTGGAACTAAAAAGATCTGAGTATGAGGGTTGGGTATGCTAGCCGACATTTCATTTCGACTGATGATTTACCGGCCTCTAAAACCAATTTTTGTTTTCCAAAATTTAAATTAAATTTTATTAAAAAGCCAATTTCGTCACTATTATAGCGATGTTCCTAATTCGGTGATATTTAAATCGTTCGCGCAATCACACAACAGAAAGCGATAAAGTAAAGAAATAAAGTGCGGAAAAATAAAACATCCATGCCCTAAGCTAGTTATTCTTTCTCCGATTCTGGAGAAAATAATTACAAACTGGTCCTAAATTAGAGCTTTCTTTCGGTTCTCAATTTCAAATTGAATTTTGAATTGAGAATCGACACAGCTTCTGCAAAAAGCAAAGTTCTCTCCCCGAAATTCCCCCAAATCTCAAAACAGTAACCCTAAATCTAAAAAAACTCTCAATTAAACCTTAGAACTCACAGCTTCCTGATTGTCTCTCTCCTTCGACCCTCCTGTCCAGAATTCCCCCCAGAATCGAACCCCCTTTCTGGAAGTCCTCTTTTCTTTTTATATGCTCCTCGCAGTAATTAATCCACGCCTCTCTTTGCCTCGTTAGACGCTAGTTCCGGCTTGTCCTATTCCGAAACGAACCTTATCCCTTCCCCTCATCATCCTCATCTTCTGGCTTCAGTTTCCCTCTAGGACTCCGCTTCCTTCGAAATCCCAATGCCCACGGTCTCGTTTTCAATCTCTTCCTTAACTCTGTTCTTCCTTTCGTTCCCTTCTCTGTTTTCTCTTTTTTGTTTACATAAACGACGTCATTTCTTTCTATTATCTTTTTGCCTTCTGTCTTATTGAAACGACGTCGTTTTTACTTTTAGTAAATCGACTTCGTTTCACAATCCTAATTTAAGTGAAACGGCGCCGTTTTCCTCATTAGCGAAACGACGTCGTTTCATATCTGCAGTGCCTTCCCTTCTCTTTTCTCTTTTATTTCCATTTCTAACTCTCATTCTTTCTTCCTTCCTTCAATTTCGTCCCTCCTTCCTTCAAATCTTCCCCTCTTCTTCTAATTCCTTTTCTCAAGTATATCCTTTTTCATTTCCTTTTAATTTATTTTCTCTCCAAATTTCTCACTACCTTAATAAATTTATCTCTTCTCTTCCAATTAAATTCTTTTCCTTTTTTTTTCTAATTTCTTTCTAAATTCACTTCTTCTTTTTTAATTAAAATAAACTCTTTAAACCCAACATTGAAAATAAAATAAAATAAATAAAAATAGAATCCTAACAATTAAATTAAATTTAAAATCTAAAATTAAAACTACTTTTTCCCTTTCTTTCCTCTTTTGACACTATATAATTTAAAATTCAACACCTACTCAATATATTTTTGTTTGAAGAACAAAAACTTTGAAATCAAAAACATTGAAACATTTTTAAAGAGAAAGATAAACTGAGCTGCTTCGGAATTCTGGAATTTTCATCATGCTTGTACATTATCATCATCGGTTATTTTTGGGGAAAAATCAAGCGTCAACAGTTTGCCCCCACTTTGATATAAATTGTGCTTCACATGAATTTTTATCAAAGTAACAGTTGACGCTAAGGTAGAGATACTTACCTCAGGGTTCGGTTGACTTTGTTGGAAGCGACTTCTCTGCTTCATTCCTCCACATTCTGATGACGAATCCAGCACTACGGAACCTGAACTCTGCTGTTTGTTTGCCTTTGGTAAAAGAGAATTTTTCACTCTTGACTGATGTTTGTATGTTCATGTGCTTATCTTCCGATAAGACTCCAGAGGTCCCAACTACTCTTGAAAATGGCCCCTCCACGATCAACGGAATTTAGATTTATGTGCTTATCTTTCGATAAGGCTCCAGAGGTCCCAACCACTCCTGCAAATGGCCCCTCTACGGTCAACGGAATTTGGATTCATGTGCTTATCTTCCGATAAGGCTCCAAAGGTCCCACTATTCTTAGTTGGAAATAGCTCCTCCACGATCAACAAATCAAACTTCAATGCTTATCCAATGATAAGGCTTCGGAGATCCCACCATTCCTGAAAATGGCTTCTCCATGATCAACGAATCCAACTTTAATGCTTTTCTGACGATGAGACTCCGAAGGTCCCACCATTCCTGGAAATGGCTCCTCCACGATCAACGAATCCAAATTCAATGCTTATCTGACGATAAGGCTCCGGAGATCCCACCATTCCTGAAAATGGCTTCTCCACATCTAACAAACCCAGCACTACGAAACCCGAATCCTTGCGAGATCTGACACTACGGAACCCAGATCTTTGGCGCTTCTTCCTTTGAAGTTGCACCGAGGTTGTACCATCCCTAATTGGAAATGGCTCCTCCACATTTAACAAATCTGGCACTAAGAAACCCGAATCAACAACGAACCTGGTACTACAAAACCCAGATCATGGTGCTTCTCCCTCCGAAGTTGCACCGATGTCATACAATCCCTAATTGGAAATGGCTCCTCCACAACTAACAAATCCGGCTCTACGGACCCCGAATTCACAACGAACCTGGTACTACAAAACCCAGATCATGGCGCTTTTTCTTCTGAAGTTGCAACGAGGTCGTAGCATCCCTGATTGGAAATAACTCCTCCACATTTAACAAATCCAGCACTACGAAACCCGAATCCACAACGAACCTGGTACTACAAAACCCAGATCATGGTGCTTCTTCTTCTGATGTTACATCGAGGTCGTACCATCCCTGATTGGAAATGGCTCCTCCACATCTAACAAATCTGTCACTGCGAAACCCGAATCTACAACGAACCTAGTACTACAAAACCCAGATCATGGCGCTTCTTCTTCTGAAGTTGCACCGAGGTTGTACCATCCCTGATTGGAAATGGCTCATCTACATCTAACGAACTTGGCGCTATAGAACCCAGATCCTTTTTACTAATTCATCCATCATCTCTATTCTTTGTAATCAATCAACATAGCCGATAGATTGCCCCCTACGCAAGAAGGCGATGATACTAGGTTTGTCTTTTTCTGGATCAGGTATCTTCCCTTGATCGATCAAGTCTTGTATTTCATGTCTCAGATGCTTACAGTTGTTGGTGTCGTGACCCTTGGATTGATAAAACTTGCAATAATTTTGAAGGTCATAATATGCAGGCACAGGGTTTGGGAGAGGTCTCAGTTCGAACAGCTGTGATAGACCCTTTTTCATACACCTCTCCAGAACCTTAATCAAAGGCGGACTAAAGTTAGAGAAACGTCTTTCCCTACCATGTTGTAGAAAATTCACTACCTGTCCATCTCCAGGTTTTGAACTTCCCGAACCAAAGGTCCCTCCATGTCTCTGCGTTGAGCCAGAATAACCATTGCCACCGCCAGCACCACGGCTGTTTCCTGAACTACCCTTCGCATTCGCCTTTCTATCATCTAACAGGCAATCCTCAATGTTCACTTCCATCCTATAAACTTCTGAGAAGTCTTTCAAAGGTATGTAATACATCTTATTATGGAATGGTGGCAGAGTACCCTTTATGAAGATCTTAATTAATTCTTGCTCATCAGGCTTGTTTCTGATCAGAATCAATTTCTTCCTCCATCTGTTCAAGTAATTAGGGAAAGATTCATCCTAATTCTGTGTGGTATTCTCCACTTCTCTCAGGCCCACGTTCATCATAGAGTTGAATGAAAATTTTTCTAAGAAAGCCTTGGACAGTTCCAACCAGCTGGCCTTCTTGCTTTTCTCTAATACATGGTACCATTTGAGGGATGGCCCCTGTATGGAAGTTGAGAACCAATCCAACATGAAGTTGACAGGTAACCTATTCAGCTTAGCGATGAGGACATACTGGTTCAGGTGCACTACAGGATCCCCATCGCCGTCAAACTTAGCTGGCATATGAAGTTTCTCAGACGGCCCCCGCCCTAACTCATCTCTTATATACTCTTCAAACTCAAAACCAGAATCATTCTTGGTTTGCAGTTGGGCATTTATCCTCTTCATCTCCTTCTTTACCGCCTCCGACTCCTCTTCCAAGGAAGACTTCTCTCCTACATACTCTTCTGGGACATCAACAACCCTTTTAGTGGATCTAACTCTTTCTAGTAATTCCCTATGATAGTCCGCGTCCTGCTCTTTCAACTCTGGATCAAAGTTTTTCGGTTTTTTTCCCTTCCCTAGAACAGAGGGCGTTGCTGATGTCTGAGCTTGGGCTTGAGGTGCAAACCCTATTTTGGCCAACTTTGCTGCTAGCATCTCATTGACCATCAGTTCAACCTCTGCCCGAGTGTTGGGGCTCATTGGGATCAGCACTTGAATTCTCGGCGCCATGTTTCTCAGTCATATCATCTACAACTCTTGTTTCTGATTCTTCCTCTTCTGGGATCAGGGTACTCACTAATCTGTTCAGTCTTCCGGATGCGTCTCTGACCCACCTCGGCCTAGTGCTTTCCCTAGATGAACCTATTATTGGTTGCGATTGTCTGTGAAGCAAATGATTAGACGTGATAATGTATGCATGGATGCATGGAGAAATAAAATTTTCACATCAAATGAATGCAATCTAATGTGTCAATCAACTACTATGGGACATCGGTCCTTCCGCCGCAGCCGTTTGGAGAACTTGAGAAGTTTTGTCAGAGTAGGCAAGTATAGTTTAGCTCAGTACATTTAGAATGTCTTTTGTAATCAACTAGCCATTTTCTTGGTTTTCTAATTGATCATTTTCTCTCTTTTCCCCTTCT